>ONZH01031135.1:0-50081 GCA_900303285.1 Rhinella marina
AGTTCAGCGGTTCCTCAGACATACCAATATGTCTGATTTGCTCACCGAGGTGCGCCGCATCTGTGCGCATTTCCGCAAGTCGACCAAAGATGCTGCCACTCTCAGGGCAGGGCAGCGAAGCGCCGCCTACAACTGCCCGCTCACCGACTGTTGTGCGACGTGCCCACGAGATGCAATTCGACATTAAACATGTTATCCAGAGTTTACCAGCAGCGCAGAGAGATTGTAGACTGCCAGATGTCAACTTCCACCAGAACTGGTAGTCAGGTCAGTCAGATTCCTCAAGTCTACAATGAGGAGTGGACGTGGATGTCTGATATCTGCCAGGTGTTGAGCAACTTTGAGGAGTCAACACAGATGGTCAGCGGCGATGCCGCCATTATCAGCCTCACCATCCCGCTGCTTTGCCTGTTGAAAAACTCACTGCTCAGCATCAAGTCGGATGCTTTGCGCTTGTCACAAGAGACGGTGGAGGAAGATACGTCGCTTGATAGCCAGAGCACCCTCCGGTCTGTTTCTCAGCGCGTATCGGAGGAGGGGGATGAGGATGAGGAGGAAGAGGAGGAGAATGTCGGCGAGACAGTAGAGGGTACCAGTGCTCAGTCCTTAACTCTTGAGCGTGTATGGGCTGAAGAGGAGGACTTGGAGGAGGAGGAGGAAATGGAGAGTCAGGCCAGTAAGTAGAGGGAATTCTTGCGTGTTGGGACTCTGGCGCACATGGCAGAATTTATGTTAGGCTGCCTATCCCGTGACCCTCGCGTTAGAAGCATTTTTTCAAACACCGATTACTGGGTGTTCACTCTCCTGGACCCACGGTACAAGCAGAACCTTTCCACTCTCATCCCTGCAGAGGAAAAGAAGCATGAGAGTGAATAGATATCAACAGGCCCTGGTGCACAAGCTGAAACAATTCTTCCCACTGACGCCGCTAGCGGCAGAGGGCATGGTTCTGTGGGCCAAGTAGCAGGGGAGAGGAGGCGAGCAGGCAGCTTGTCCAGCACTGGCAGGGGAACGCTCTCCAAGGCCTTTGCCACTTTTATGTCACCCCAGCAAGACACTGTCACCTGTCCCCAGTCTAGGCAGAGTAGGGGGGAGCTGTACAGAAAGATGGTGAGGGAGTACCTAGCTGACCATACCAACGTCCGTAGTGATCACTCTGCTCCATACAACTACTGGGTTTGAAAGCTGGACACGTGGCCTGAACTGGCGCTGTATGCCTTGGAGGTGCTGGCCTGCCCTGCCGCTAGCGTGCTGTCAGAGCGGGTATTCAGTGCAGCTGGTGGCGTCATCACCGATAAGCGTACACGCCTGTCAACTGACAGCGCTGACAGGCTGACGCTTATTAAAATGAACAAAGCCTGGATTTCACCGGAATTCAAATCTCCTCCGGGGAAAAGCAGCTAAAGATTTAAATAACTTATGTATCCGATTCCTCTTCTCTACTCCTCCTACTCCTCCTCCTCCTCCATATCGTCTTTGCCTAACGCTGACCCAAAAAACGCCATTTTTTAGAGGTCCAACTGGCACTCTTTTATCACAATTTTTCAGGAGGGCCCCCTACAGGCCCTCTATTCAAACAATTTTTCCAGAGGTCCACCTACAGGCCCTCTCTCCAAAAAATTTTTCCGGAGGTCCACCTACAGTCCCTCTCTTCAAACAATTTTTCCGGAGGTCCACCTACAGGCCCTCTCTCCAAACAATTTTTCCGGAGGTCCACCTACAGGCCCTTTCTCCAATTCCAATTTCCAGTTTTATTTGCGCAAACTGCGTAAATTATTATTTTTGGGATAGGTGGAAAAATAATATTACCTGCGTATCTATATTGCCCAACATTGGATACGGTAGCAAGTAGAAGACCAAACACATGCTGCCAACAGGGTTCCGCAAATTCCTGGTCCACCCGCAAATTCCTGGTCCACAATGTCAAGGAGGTCGAAGTTCTGTTGATGAGCAACAAGTCCTTCTGTGCTGAAATCGACGACAACGTCTCCATCTAAGAACCTAAAGACCATTGTGGAGAGAGCGGCACAGCTCGCCATCAAAGTGACGAACCCCAACGCCAGACTGCGCAGAGAAGATAACGAATAAATATCTCTGTGGTTATTTTTGCTAAAAAAAAAGTTAAACACAAAAAAAAATTGATCTGTTCCTGTGCCTGATCCACCCAAGTTGAATCTGTCCCATCATGAGAAAGTCCCCCCAAGGAGTCCCCACTGTAACTTGCTTCCCATACAACTACTTCACCCCCCGACACCTGTGTTTCGCCATTGTCCACCACCTCCTCAGACAACACTGGTAAATCCCCACTGTCAGCACACGGAAACAGCAAAAGGTCTTGCGAATTGGGGCAGAGAATGTTCTGGGCTAGCACATTAGGGAAGGGGTGACTATGGGGTTCCAGGGAGTACGTGACCACATGCAATATCCATTTAAAAGTCATGCCACACTTGAACGAGCTCATAATTGACAATTGTACCGGTTGATGCTAAATTTTTAAGTTGAGGTCCTGCGTCGTCATTCTAACTACATCCGGCTGTTGTCACCACCACACACGCTAGCCCAGGGGGCACTCCTCTGGCTCTTCCAGCGAAACCTCCTTCCCCCCAGCCTGCCCCCCCACCTACAGGCCCTCTCTCCAAAGAATTTACGTCTTTGTCCTATCTTTCTATCTCTCCAAACTATTTTTCCAGATAGCTGCCATATATGGTATTAAACTGAGTAGTATACATAGAAGACATACCACACTTGATCAATCTCATAATTTACGACTGTACCGGTTGATGCTAAATTTTTAAGTTGGGGTCCTGCGTCGTCATTCTAAATCCATCCGGCTGTTATCACCACCACACACGCTAGCCCAGGGGGCACTCCTCTGGCTCTTCCAGCGAAACCTCTTTCCCCCCACCTACAGGCCCTCTCTCCGAACAATTTACCCAGATAGGGGACGTATTAGATATTGTACTGATGTTTTTTTTTTGTTCTTCTTTTAATTGCCTCCTGACCTGTGATAGGCAGAGCATGGACACGTCCCCTTAGCTGCAGTGCAAGCTCTTTTTCCGTTTTCCGTGGTCGAACAATCCATGAAATATAGGGTCCCAAGATATGGGACGTATACGGTATTAAACTGAGAAGAATCGATACCATTCCGGCTGTTGTCACCACCACACACGCTAGCCCAGGGGGCACTCCTCTGGCTCTTCCAGCGAAACATCCTTCCCCCCACCTACAGGCCCTCTCTCCAAACTATTTACCTGGATAGGGGACGTCTTAGATATTGTACAGATTTTTTTTTGTTTCTTCTTTTATTTGCCTCCTGCGATAGACAGGAATTGAACCCAGGTCAACTGCTTGGGAAGCAGCTATGCTCACCACTATTCCACCAACAGCCACAGCAACTGATAAGAACAGATACTAAACTTGATGTCAGCTGCAGTGCCAGCATGAGCAGTGGTGTCACCTGCAGGCGGTGATGGACCTTCGTTGCACCTAGTTGGGTGCTTCCCTAACATGTGATGGGTATTTGCCTCGCCTTTCTTGGTCTGGGTGAGCACAATTGCCATGAGGTTAACCACCAGGCTGTTGCCTGAGAATTTGGGGTAATGGTGGGATTAAGCAGCCTCAGAGGCATCCATGCATGCTGCCCCTGCTGTTTCCTGTCCATTTCTGTGGTGTTTCCATCATTTTCTGAGGTTTCCAGGTTTTCACCCAGCCTTCCCTAGGCAGAGCCCGGTCCCCTGCAAAAAATGCTCGAGTCTCCCATTGACTTCAATAGGGTTCGTTACTCGAAACGAGCACCCGAGCATCGGGAAAAGTTCGACTCGAATAACGAGCACCCGAGCATTTTAGTGCTCGCTCATCTCTAATGCCCACCCACTCACTGCCCACACTACACAACATGTTCTCCAGGGTATCCAACAGCTCCCTGGCCAGCTTGATCACCAGATCTCTCCCCAATCGAGAATGTCTGGGACTGGATGGGGCAATGGATCTCCAATGCGCTGCTGCCAACAACCACCTTGACTGAACTACAGGTCCAGATTGACAGGTCTTGGAATGACATACCACAGGAGGACATCCAGCATCAGTATGACCATTACCATGCCAGAATAACAGCCTGTATTGCAGGAATGGAAGATGCAACCTGGTATTAATGTGACCCTGCCTCAACATATATACCCTGCTGCAGAACCAAAATAAAGGGAACACCACCTTTGTTGAGTGATCATTGACCAAGGTCCACTAGCAGTTTATACTTTGTGAGTCTCAGCTAAATCACATTAAGTTTTCTAGATGTTCTTTTCTTTTTTCATTTTCCGGTAGTGTATATAACTCATGGTCTGTTCCTATTTGCACCGCGGTTCCCTTGAAAAATGGAAACAACACAATGTGGGATCTGTTACATGATGGACACCATGATGGACACTTATAATGGGTGAAGTGTCCATCATTTTGTTTAGGAATATAACGCTACATGAAATGGAGTCTTCAATAGATATTTGAATATAGTTTTATTTTTAGTAATATGTGTAAAGAGAAACTATCATATTGTACATGCATTGCAATCTGCAGCATGTTATAAAGCAGGAGAAGCTGAGCAGATTGATATATAGCTTTGTCTGGAAGGATTCAGTAAAACTTGTAATTTATTCACTGAAATCCCTGCACTTTCCATGCTTATGAATCGTGTGGGTGGTCTTACCCACATGACAACTATATCTATATACACAATCATTCAGGGAAGGCTGAAAACCGCTGGTTAGGACCAGCCATATGTCTACTAAGCTTAGAAAGAGCAGGGATTTCAGTGAATAAAATACAATTTGTACTGAATGTTTTCCCACAAAACTGTATATCAATCTGCTCAGCTCCTTCTGCTCTATAACATGCTGCCAGATCAGACCTCTTGTTACATGTTACAGATTCATTTTAAAGTGGTTTTCCCACAAGGAACACTGATCACCTATTCACAGAACGGGGAATAAGTGTCTGACCGCTGGAGGTCCAACTGCTGGGACCCACAACGATCGTGTAAATGGAGATTCCTGATTTCCCTTGTGAATAGAGCTCATGGGACAACCCCTTTAACCTTAAACATTTTAGACCATTAGATAACTCGCTCACATATCACAATCACATATTTCAGCTTGCTCTGGATCAAGTGAAACTTTATTGGTGACAAACCGCTTTGGTCTGTTCACATTAACTTCCTTAGGCCTCATGCACACAACAGTATTTTCAGTCCACATCCGATCTGCATTTTTTGTGGATCAAACCAACACGGACCTGTCCGTATCCGTTTGTTCTGTCTGCCCACAAAAAAACAGAACTTGTCTTACTCTTATCTTTTTATTTTGGGACAAGCGGGAAGGACATTTCTACTGGAGTTAATAAAAAATTAGAGTTGTGATTGAAAAACCAATTTGAACTTTAAAATTGTCAATATCATTTTACTAGGTTCTTTTTCAGAAAGAAGAAATAGAGATACATTTTTTCTCATGCCAGTCAGACAATGTGGGTCCTAGCGGGCACTTTGGTAGGTGTACAGTATGTTCACATGCATAAATTGCCGGTCTAGGTTTGTTAGATGTAGGACTGCTGTACATTCCAATCTTCTGCTCACTCCATGACTAAGCCCTTAGCTGCTTTTGATGTTTTTACTGCAGATATTTAGGATGCACCATTATGTTAATTTCACACTTTTAAAGGGTTCTTTGGATGTGAATTCCTCACTGATCACATTCATTCAGTATTGGCCTTGGCTTCAGAACAATGCTTTGAAAAAGTACTTGCTCCCCCAGAAGTTGACTATAATTGTTTATTTGTCCCCTCAAAGGGGTATTTTGGTTGTTAGACGTTATCCCCTATCCTGATCAGATCGTGTTGGTCCTACTGATGAAACCCCCACGATCATGAGAGCTGGGACCCAGGGGCGTAGCTATAGGGGGTGCAGAGGTAGCAGTCGCTACCAGCCCCAGGGACCTGAGGGGGCCCAAAGACCCATGTGCCGCATAAGAAGACATCCAAAGTACTGAGGGAAGGGGGTCCCAAGCTTAACTCTTGCACAAGGGCCCATGAGCTTTTAGCTACGCCCCTGCTGGGACCCCATACCCCCTGCAGCATGCTAATGTTATAAGAAACAGTGGCTTGTTCTGCACTAGTGTCCAAAAATTATTCATTAATGGAAGAAGAATGTCTGCCCTTATTTATGCTTGCACAAGTGTTAATTGTCAGAAGAAACAGTGGATTGTCCAGAATTTGAACAAACCTGGAAAAAAAATCCCTTTCATTTGGGAGAAGCAGCAGCACACTGTGGATGTGGAAAGCATAAGTTGTGTAGATGCAATAACTGGCAGCAATAGTTGCCCCATGAGTAGCAGCACAGCATGGAACAGACAAGACAGTAGATGTGTGCGGTTGTGTTGGGGTAGTAGTAGAAGTGTCAGCTGTGTAGGGGTAATGGTAGTGGCAGTAGAGGTAATGGAAGTGACAGTATGGGGATTAGCAGTAGGGAGCAGCAGCTGTAGTGGTGGCAGCGACAGCAGCAGCCATCTTGTATAGAACATGATGATAGACAAGTAGACAGTGGCAGTGGTATGATGGGGCTGGCGATAAATAGCCACTGTCAGCAATGGCAGATCTATTCATCTGCCTCAGCGGGGATGTGAAAGACATCTACTGTCCCTGCCTATAACAGCTGCTCCAGGTGTCCACAGTGGCACAGCGACAATTGCAAGGAGTGGCCCACATTTTCTGAAATATAACAATAGAAGACAGGGATGATTTTTTTTGGAGAAATATTTCCCACAGAATCTGATGATGCTGCTTCATGTGCTGCAATAGAGCTGTAGTGCCTATGCTTGTGTCTGAATGTCCATGGCTTATTTTAATTCTGCAGATCTTGTGTCAATGCAATTTAGTCCCAAATTGGACTTAATACTCAGTTGTCTGTGGTTTCCAAATTATGTTAAATTTCCCCCTTCATGGTAAGAGGGTGCTGCCGCATCACAAGAAATGCACGTCCAGTCGTCTCATTGCTGATCATGCATATCTCTCCTGGTTACACCCAGAGAGCTAATTTTATTAGAAATACATGATGGTGTAATCACACCCCCCTTTGTCATCAATTTTAATATATCCAATCACAATCATACAAGTATACATGTAACATCAAATCAAATGAATGATGATGGCAGCCAATGGCATACACATTGCTTCATCTATCTGGGAAATTCCATATGCATATATTAACTTTTGCTAAGTTCCTCTTTTCCTATAGACATATCAAGTGATTATGAGTCATTTTTATTTTAAAGCATATGTGACATCTAATGGAGATTATAAGATATAAGAGATATGGATATAAGGAGATGGAGACCACCTGATAATGAAATACAACCCTAGCACAATTGTGTTCACCAACTAACTAAATTTCTTTAACACTTGCACATGGTAATGTTTTTGTCTTTTAGTACTGTGGAGAAAAATGCCAGAAAAGAGACAATCACACAGAGCAAATGGCAGCCAAGGTTGGTGTCATGCTCTGGTGTGGAGGGGAAAACCACACCAAGCGTAGGAGGGAAGGGGATAAGGCCAGGAAACAAGTAAAGGAAAAGGGTCACCTCCTGCAGGAAACCTTGACACAAATCCTGACTGACTTCAAGTATGAACAGGCCTCAAATGTAGGAGAGTTCATACACAGGAACCTAAAACCAAACTGACCCTATAGGACCCTGCAACTACTGACAGGACTGAGTCTACCCGTTCCTCCAAAAGAAAGGACAAACAGAAGTCTCCAAAAGGCCAAAAAACACAACAGGGAGAAGCAGGATAAACACAAAAGAGAAAGAGGACACTTATCTTAAGAAGAAATCAAAGCAACCGGATCTCAGGAGAGAACCACACCAATCCACTACAATGTCCACTGAAACTATAAACCGCAAGTAACTGTGGTAGAAGCAGGAATAAATAGTGGAAGGACAATTACCACACCCGCAACAGCTGAGAGGAAGGGGTGTGGTAAACAGCAACAACACAGATTATGTCACATGTGCAAGCCTAAACGACTTTCTGAAACCTGTTGCAGGAACGTTCGTGACAGTTGGCTTAGGTCTGGCACATTTTGAACAGGCTATCACAGTATCAGTGGCATCACCATTTGCCGAGCTGACCATAATAAAAGCAGATCTGTCCTTGGCAGATGTTTGGGAAGTTCTGGAATATACTGCCTCTGCTTTTTATTATCTCTGTTGTGGGCACCACCATCCTCCACAGATGTCACCCCGATTCGGCTCCCAGGTCTTGTCCAACTTACAATCGTTGTCAAAGTCCTCATCCTCCCTGGCACTTTTATCAGACTGTGAAATAAATCTTTTATTGCATATTAACTTTGTGAGTGCCGTGGTCCTACCTTTACTCCTATGATTTATCTACCGCTGAGCACCACCAACTCACTGATTAGAGAGTGCCGACCAACTTTTTCAACTATCATGGGTTCCTTGACCTTTCTCCTGACAATCTGCTCTGTAATTGCCATGAGTACCGCTGTCATTACCATTGCCACTACTACCACCACCAACACAGCTATACACAGGGTCACCAACCTCCCCCTGATCCTCTTCCTCAAGGCAGTCCAAATGACCGTTCTTATGGAAGGCATCAACATGTAGACCCTCTTGAGTATCTTCCATAGTCCATGGTACGTTTTTTTGCCACTTCTTAGGAAAAAAAGAAGGCAGTCTACTAGGAGGTGGCAGTGGAGACAGAGATGATGGAAGTGAGAAGCTTTCCGGAGGCTCAAGAAGGAAAAGCAGGAGGAATGCTGTGATCCCTGGAACTAAGGCTCAGACTCAGAGGTAACCTCAACATCATCCTGCTGTGACTGAGAGGAGGAGTGAGTTGTGTCCACTATCTTATTCTCTTTATCCTCAATAATAATGTTGCCCCTGTCGGGGGCAAGGGAAAAAAAGTGGCCTACCACTACTACTACTGTCTGGATGGCTGGTGCTGCTACTGCGGTTTGCACTACCACCCACATTCTAACTCTCAGATGATGAGGTATGGGTCTCTTGTTTTCCACTATTCCGTTTACCAGACATTTTATTATGAAGCCTATAAATGAAAAGTCATGGGTTCAGTACACAGATTATTAAACGGTACTAGCAAAATTGCAGGTGTTTTTTTCTATGATTTAAACACAGAGGTGCAATTAAATGTCTCTCTTCTTCTACAGAGACACTGCACACTGGTATTGAAAATTTACAATGGTAGAACAATGCATGGAATTAAGCTGTTATATTAATGTAGATATTACAGTACAACACATTCACTATAATAATTCACGGTATCTTGACCCAATACAATGCGTTAATGGTTAACTGGTATATAAATCCTGTTATTGCAGCACAACATCCCATAGACTATAAATGCCTTACAAATGGCTTTGCTACTCTCCTTTTCTTTTATTATAGCATACTGTTCACAGAGATACTTGTAATTACTTTACTTGGGATAAAATTCAGCGCATGGTCTGGTTTAGACTGTTACTATATAGGAGGTTTTTTCTTGTTAATGTTTCTAATAATTGTTCTGTCTCTTACTCAGTTTAAGAAGATGTTTACTTTTTCACATGGGTGATATGAGTGCAATTTTTGCTTTAATAATTGCAATGTTAATTATGAGCTACATTGTATGTGTTCACATTTAGTTTGTATAATTATATGAAAAACGTGGGGCATTAGCTGGGTATAGTAATGGAGACATTAGGAGCAGCACTTTACATAGTTATGAGCCCTGGTTCCTTATCTTTCTGGTATTTAAAGGGAATGTGTCATCGGGAAATGCCCTATTGTTTAAATCACATTTTTATGTTTAACGTATTTTTAAAGAATTTTTGGTTATGTTTTTTTTTTACATTTTTCATGTCAATATCTATATATAAATAAAAAGCATAAAATCCTGAAGTTTTCACTCTGGCCACTATGCCTAATAATAGGTGCCATTTCTTTTTCCGCACAGATCACTTTACTGCAGTTCCCTGCTTATCTATATGCAGAGGTGATATCATTATAAGCAGGATTGGAATGACAGATAAGACAGGATCCACTTTTCACAATTGGTGATTGTCAAAGCTTATCTATGTACAGATCACAGAGCATGCCTAGTAATCTCTTCCATAGAAGTCCATAAGGTGCCCTCATGGACTTCTATGCCCTCATGGACCTCCCGACCATTGTGTCTATGGACCATGGGGCTGCCATAAAACTGTTTTCTTAAAGGGAACCTGTCAGCTCTGAAACACCCTCCAAACTAGAGTAAGCGGTGTATAGTGTAAGTGACGTCGAGTCTGGTTATGTAATTTTTATCTTCATACTCGCTTCCATTCTGATGTTGTGCTTCCACAAACCAGCAGTAAAATGCACTCAGTGGACTCCGGTGCTCACTCACATAATGCAGATGACTTAAAGAAGAGTCCTCTCAATGCATTTTACTGCTGGTTTGTGGGAGCACAGCGTCGGAATGGAAGTGAGTATGAAGATAAAACTTACATATTCGGATTCAGCATCACTTACACTATACACCTCTTACTCTAGTTCAGGGGGTGTTTCGGAGATGACAGGTTCCCTTTAATGCTTTCTAAATGCTATTAAGAACAGCTTAAGCAAGATGGCCATCCCCAATAATCATGTTCAGGAAATAGAATTAAAAAAATTTTTTAAGAAAAGGAGATGTGTAAAGCCTGTACTACACCCGCCGATTTTTCAGCAGATGATCACTAACGAGTGTTCATATGAACGCTTGTTAATGATCAAGTTAGTTACATAGTTAATACGGTTGAAAAAATATATAAATCCATCAAGTTCAACCAAGGGATAGGTGGGGACAAGCATTTTAGAAAAGAGGAGATGAGACACAGATTTCTATACATTTTCATAAGCATTAATGTTATTTACTTTTAAAAATTTATCTAAGTCCTTTTTAAAAGAAAATCACTGCCTGATAGGATACTAAAAATCAAAAACAAATAAACTTTATTGTATCACTTACTAAAATGGAAACTCAAAAAAAGGAAGGGGCGCATAAGCCCATTGTATCTAAGGCAATTAATACCAAAACCTGGGTAGCAACAGCAAGTACTGGACTAGCCTAGGATATACACCATGCATACTGGCTGTATAGCTTAGGTGCCTGTTGACAGGTGGCACCAAAACCAACGTGTGTAGCTTGGAAGGTGTTATACACAACAGAGACAAACAACAAATAGTGCCCCAGAGTGTAAGGATGGAGTCACCGCTCCAAATCATACCTGTGGGACAATGTTGTGAAAATCTCCCAATTAGCAGGAAAGATAGAGAAGAAAAATATATTGGATTGTCTTAAGGCGCTGCCCAGATCAGGAATTCAAACTTGGATGTAGTTTGTAGCTTAGATTCCTTTATTGTCAATAGTCAACGCGTTTCTGGGGCTGAATCACCCCCTTCATCAGGACTATGGTTTGGCCAAACCAGTGCCGGGCACGGTATCTCACCTTACCTTGTGAGACCGATTTGCCTCTCCGAATCTTCTGTCTTCACTTCACTGTGGTGACGATCCCACACCATCAGCTGAGATCGTCCCACACTTGGGCATCTGTCCCATCTTCTCCTCTGTATAATCACTGAGGACTCCGCACCATCAGCGGAGCCCTCTCTTTACATTTACCTATGTTTTCCACTTCTGATGATGCAGGCTCTCCTGTTGAAATGCGTTGAGGGCGTATCTATGGGGGCGTATCTATAGGAAAATCTATGTTAGTTTTAGGGGGTTAACTACAGCTATTTATTATAAATAAGAGGTGATTACATATACAGTTACATCACCTCTGCGTTCGACATTGGTTGGGACACAGTGTTGAGTATAATGTTAGGCTACTTTCACATTAGCGGCAGGCCTGATCCGGCAGGTGAAGGGTGCTGCCGGATCAGGACTGCCGTAGCGACATGTGTGGAGCCGGAACCGTGCTCCGGCCCCACACATGTCACACAGTACATACATACATACACACACACATATAGACAAACAAACACACATACATACTTACATGCTCCCGGCAGGTCTTCGGAGCGCCGGAGGAGCAGGACGGCTCGCACAGGTGACGATTCCCCACAGCGCCCTCTGCTGGGCGCCTGGTGGAATCGTCATCTGTGCGCGCCGACCTGTCCCTACGCCGCTCTGAAGACCTGCCGGGGAGCATGTAAGTATGTATGTGTATTTGTATGTCTATATATGTTTATGTGTATGTCTATATCTGTATGTATGTATGTGTAGCCGGATCCGTCATGAACTCCATTGAAAGTCAATGGAGGGCAGATCCGGTTACCATTGTGATCACACCAGACGGATCCGCCCCCATTGACTTGCATTGGGGGTCATTCCGGATCCGTCTTGGTGCGGATGCCTGTACCAGAGAGAACACCGCAGCATGCTGCGGTTTGTTCTCCAGTCTGAAGACGGAACGGAATGCTTTCAGGAGCATTCCGTTGTCTTCAGTTCAGTTTTGTCCCCATTGACAATGAATGGGGACAAAACTGAAGCGTTTTATTCCGGTATTGAGCCCCTATGACGGAACTCAATACCGGAATTTTAAAACGCTAGTGTGAAAGTAGCCTTACACTGTATCCTTTCCTGCTAATTAGGAGATTTTCACAACATTGTCCCACAGGTATGATTTGGAGCGGTGACTCCATCCTTACACTCTGGGGCACTATTTGTTGTTTGTCCTTTTGCTAATACCATCCTCTGTTGTGTATAGCACCTTCCAAGCTACACACGTTGGTTTTTGGTGCCACCTTTCAACAGGCACCTAAGCTATACAGCCAGTATGCATGGTGTATATCCTATGCTAGTCCAGTACTTGCTGTTGCTACCCAGGTTTTGTTATTAATTGCCTTAGATACATTGGGCTTATGCGCCCCTTCCTTTTTTTGAGTTTCCATTTTAGTAAGTGATACAATAAAGTTTATTTGCTTTTGATTTTTAGTATCCTATCAGGCAGTGATTTTTTATTCTAATAGTTGGATACGTACCTTTTAAATCTTTAGTCATTGAGTTAAGTCCATTTTTAAAACTGCCCCACTGTTCCTTCTGTTACCACGTCGAGAGGTAGACTTATAATATCTTGCCGCCGATTGCCTGATGATTGAGCAAACACTCGTTCATTGGGCAATCCAGATTTTTTGACATGTAAAAAAATTTGCATTTGCATGCGGCAGATAATGGTGTCTAATAACGATCTGCCACCAGAAAACCACTATACGGCATGGGGATGAGAGATAGCACAGCGAACGTTCCTCCCCATGCTGTGGAGGAGATCACCGCATGTAATAGCAGCAGTCTCCTCCACTAGCGAGCAGACGATTGCCGGGAGGGAGCGCTTCCCTCCCAACAATCGTCTGCCACATTGGGCTGTGTAATACAGCCGTTACTATCTGTTTTAGCTGGTAGAAAAAATTTTGGTAACACGTTTCCTTTAAAGGAAATGCTTAAAGAGGACCTTTCACATCTCCTAACATGTCTGTTTTAGTAGCTACTTGCATTCACCATGTAATAACAATTCTGGAGCATCTTTTCATATGACACTATGTTGTACCATTCTTCACTTATTCCTGCTAGAAATCTATGGATAAGGCTACATTCACACGACTGTATGAGTTTTGCGGTCCGCAAATTGCCGTATGGCATTGTTTTTTTTTGTGGATCCATTGTAACAATGCCTATCATTGTCCACAAAAAAGGACAAGAATAGGACATGTTCTATTTTTTTGCTGAGCTACGGTGTGCTGTCCGTATTTTTTTGCAGACCCATTGAAATGAATGGGGCTGCATCCTATCTGCAAAAAAAACGTAACAGAGACGGAAACAAAATACGCTTGTGTGAATGTAGCCTTGGGTACAGCTGGGTTACCAGTTGGAGGTGTGTTCTTGCACAGTCTGACACTGGCGGCACTCATTGGATACAGAAATGGCACAACAGAGAGTCATAAGAAAAGATGCTTCAGAATTGTTACTACATGAGGAATGCAAATAGTTACTAAAACAGACATGTCAGGAGAGGTGACAGGTTCTCTTTAACTTCTAATCTGTTTTTATTTTCTGATTGCAGATTTTTTTATTCTATTTCCTGAACATGATGGCAGCCATCTTGTCTGAGCCGTTCTTAACAGCATTTAGGAAGCATTAAGAAAATTGCTTTATGACAGCCCCATGGTCCATAGACACAATGATCAGGAGGGGACCTCACTGACTTCTATGGGAGAGTTTTCTAGGCGTGCTCTGTGCAGAGGTCATTGTACAAGGAAGGAATAGATAAGCTTTGACAATCCCCTATTATAAAGATCCTGTCTTATCTATACACAGGGGTGTTATCATTACAGGCAGGATTAGAATGACAGATAAGCAGGTAACTGCAGTGATTTATTCAGACCAAGAATTGATGCCAATGATTAGCCCTAGCGGCCAGTGTGAAAACTGCAAGATTTTACGGTTTTTGGTTAAATATAGATACTGACATAGAAAATATAAAAATATCAACAATTCTTTAAAAATATGTTAAACATAAAACTGTGATTTAAACAATAGGTCATTTTCTGATGACATTTTCCCTTTAACACTTCTCATGACTATAACCAGTGTCGGACTGGGGTGCCTAGGGCCCAACAGTAACATTTATTTTGGGGGCCCACCGTACGGATACATTCAAATATTACCTGCTCACACAGCAGCAGGATGCTACCAGATGATTGAATATGGGGGTCCCTGCAGCAACTTACAGAAGGTAGCTCCTGTGGAAAAGAGGACACTGGCAGCTTTCCTCTATACCTAGAAGTCATCTCAGCTCTGATCGTGTCTATAATAAACTGGGGAGGTTCTTTAATAATATATCAGGTTTTTTATATGAACATAGGCTGGTTATGGTGCTGTACATTGAATATATGTATATAGTGCAGTAAGTCTACTGTGTCATGTGCCACTTGTACAGGGGGTGGGAGACTAGGGGCCCATCTTGCTTAGGGGCCCACGGGGGGGATTCACCTGTACCCCTGTGGGCCAGTCTGAGTCTGACTATAACCAACAATGTACATCCCCTCCCATCCCTTGTTGAGCTTGATGGACAAATGTCTTTTTTTCAGCCATACTTCATTATTAAGAAAGTATGACCATAACTCATTTATCACAGTAATGTTAAACGGAAATATAGTAAAAAATCGGCCTGGGATCAACACTTCCTACAAAAAGTTTTTTCTTCAATTTCTCAAACTAGTAATTTAAAAGACATGATCACAGGAGCCAGAAAAACATAAGATGACTCTTTTCCAAACATCAAACGCAGACCAGTTGTAAATCAACAAATACTCAGGTGAAAGGAGACACAGGAACTACTCACCATATATACTTCACTGTCTGAATGTCTAAGTGAACCTTGTAGAATGTGGAGAGATGACCTACAAAATACCTCAGAGAAAGGTTCCTGACTACGTGAAATTAAGGACAGTATGGGGTGTTGTGAGGGTGAGAATAATTTTTCATGGGGTTTTTGAGACCTATTGAGCCACGTTGTCTGTAGATGATTCTACAGCCACTTGCTTACATAGTTATGTCAGTTTGACTTCTACAAATAACCTTACTACTAACTTTTATGTCTGTTTTGTAAGTTAAGATAAAAGATCAAGACCCTTTAGTGAGTGATGCAGGAGTAATGCATTTTACAAGTATTTTGATAAAACATATTACCATCCTTGTCCAACCGGTGGGAGTTGAACTGAAAAGTAGATTATAGATCTGACTGCTCTGCAAAATCTTTCCTGGGAGATTAAAAAGATGTGCACCAGAACTTATTCAAAATGATACAATAAAGCATTACTCACCTCTACTGATCTCCTGCCACCAGGAGCGTAGCTAAAGGCTCATGGGCCCTGGTGCAAGAGTTCAGCTTGGGCCCCCCTCCTCTTAGTGCTCTGTGTGTCTTCTTATGCGTTCCAAGGGTCTTTGGGCCCCCTCAGGCTCCTGGGCCCGGTAGCGACTGCTACCTCTGCACCCCCTATAGCTACGCCCCTGCCTGCCACAGTTGCTAAGGTCCGTGATGATCTGCACTCAATTTGATGCAGCAGAAATGTTAGGAAAGACCTGCTCAGCCGAATGCTGAATGAGGTAGGTCACAAGTAAGGGCCTTTACTAGCATTTCTGGTGCATTGAGCTGGGAAAGGAAATGCAGTGCAGCAGGGACAGGGGCAGTTTCAGAATGGCAGGTGCGGGAGTTTGGTGGTGGTGAGTAATACTTCTGTATTATTTTGACATCTTGTGCCCCATTTTAAAAAAATTCTCCTTGGAAAACCTGTTTAATGCATATTGGTAAAATCAAATATATGTGCATTAAAATGAATGTTCACTTTTTAACACAAGATTTTTTTAAGTCTTAAATTTATTTCATGTTTTGCCAACAAATGGAGCTCTGTTTTTGAGATTCCAAGCTCCTATTTATAAGCATACAGATGCAACAAAGGAGTAGGGTAGAAAAGGAGGATCACATACAAATAATCACACATCCAAAAATACAAAACATATAACAATGTTATTGTAGCCAAAAAGCAAACATTAAAGGGATTGTCCACTCCTTTTATATTAATGGCCTATCCTCAGGATATGCTATCATCTGATCGCCGGCACCAACGCTAATCAGCTGTTGCAGAGTAACCCAGATGCCAGAAGCTGGTGCCAGAACCACTGGCGTAGGGCCAATGACGGCAGACCACTCAGTTGCTATGGGGCCCATAAGGTTGGAGGGCCAGGCTAAGCTGAATGGCCCCTCACTTTCTAGTTTTTGCAAGCATCTACACCAACAACAGCAGGAGGGAAGTTTTGTAAACTTTTGGAAAACTTTTCTTCCTACTGGCTCCCTGTTAGTCAGCCAGATATAGCTGGCCAATAAGCAGGGAGATACTCTCTGCTTATTGGCCAGCTGAATTTTGGCACCACCACCTCTGGGCTCTGGCAGGGCGGAGACACATTTCATTCTGCATTACAGCTCCATTGCTGAGAGGTGAGGAGTGGGCCCATAGTTCTTGCAGGCGTACCTGTGGGGGAAAAGTGTTAAAGTCAGCTGCAAAGTATGACCACTGTGGGAACAACCTGCCCAGCCAGTCAGTGACCTCAGTGAGAAGGAGAGGCTTGAGCAGTCATCATAGAATTCTGTGTGAGTGTGACTTCTCATTGCCCTATTTGTAATAACCTAACTTTAAGTATATGTCTATGGGGGGTGGGAGCTGTGTGGCTTGGAAATATATAGTTATGAAGCTATATATATATATATATACATATACTAGAGATGAGCGAATCTATTCGCCGCTTCATAGATTCGTTATGAATCCTCCATTTTTCCTACTCCGAAGCGAATCCGGATTTATTCAGATTCGCTTCGTATTATTCATAAATGTGTTTAAAATTTTGAATGCTAATGTTACGTACGCTATGTACACTATGTAAGCTACGTACGCATTCTTCTTGCCTCCCCCTCGGCCTCCAGAAGCGGGAAAATGACGATACGCCCCCTCAAGAGCGGGAAAGTGAAGATATGTTCCCCTCAGAAGCGGGGAAAGCCAGCCTGGACCACCGGGAACTAACTATTTCCATGTATAGGGAGTGAAGACTCCTCCCTTATTACTCCGCCCTCATCTCCAGTTCAAGCCAGTGGTGAACAAGATACCACAGCATGGCGAAATAGCTACGACCACCAAGTGGGGAGAGATGGTGTTTGGTAGCGAGTACCCCAAACCACCGTCTAGTTCAGAGGAAATCACAGTGTCCCAATTGGCCAAGAGAATCCCACCGGCTCCTGACTCAATGTTTGCCATGCCGACTGGTGCAGCAGAGACGGCTGGGGTGTCCAGTCCGCCGCCCAGGAGGAGAACAACATCACCTTCCATGCGGCAAAATCCCATTGTGCCTGTATCAGTGACGGCCCACACCCAGACCCTATGGGACTACGAGAATGCGGTGGAGGAATGGGTCATCCAAGTACTGGACCATCCGAGACCAGGAGACCCTACACTGGAATGGCGTAAGGGAACTGTCCTATGGTTTTCAGTGGAGCGAGGCTGTGGCTTCCTTGCGGACGACGAGAATGGCAAGGAGTACTTTGTGGGCTGCAGGTCTGTAAAACAGTTGTACCTGCCCCAACCCCATCACAGCCTGTACGTGGAGGATCAGGTGGAATATACCCCCATGGCATTCCTGAAAGGCCCCTTTGCTACCGGGGTTACCTTATTGTCCAAGCCCCTGGTACCTGCATCACCACCAAAAGTTTGTCCGGAGGAACCAGCAGGCGCAGGACGCATTCGCTGCCTACAGGAGTCACCAGATAGCACCCTCTGTTTCAGGGAGAAGACACAGCCACAGCCGGAGCCTCTGATCCCTGGATTGCCACCACCACCACCACAGTCCTTTCATCTGGGTAAGCTGATGACTTCATTGTTTATGTTCCAGTCCACGGTGATCCAGTACCAACTACCCTGGAAAATGAAGTCACAGCAGCCAGGGGAGCTGGCAGTTCATCCCTAGGTGCAACCTTGCCTCAACCGCTGTAGCCAGAAGTCCTTACCCCTGCTGTCCCGGCAGGAGTATCCGGAAAAGTGAAGGCGCAAGTGTCTGCAGCATTCACCAGTGTGACCACCACCTGGACAAGTCCAACTTCTGGCAGAAGAGGGCAGTGGAGCTCAACCACGGCAGCCAGCTTGGTCTACAGGAGGCAGGATCATCTTCTAATGTCATTCAGCAGCAGTTCCAGCGAGGAGGACCTCAGGTCCCTCATCTAAAGAACCCTTCTACTGGCTGTCAGTCTGACTGATTTAAAGGACACCTCTGGAGTCTGGACCTATGGGAGCCACAACATGGACCGCACCTGACAGGTGAGAGCTAGTTGGCACTTGTTTTTAGTTTATGTTGTTTTTATTGCACCCTGTTTGACTCTCACCCAGATGGACATGGCATGTCAGAACTCCCCCCGCATTCTGCAGAAAATTCCCAGTTGCGCCTAAGCGCACCTATTTTATACCCCCCCCCCCTTCTCAGGTTATTTGGGAGCCCCCTTTGCAAAAAGGGTTCTCTATTTGCTGCCATTTTATATTATCCATGTGGATTACACGTTACCTGTTTGGATTACAAAATTACCTCACGTGGATTACAATTGAATTTTGGACTGTGTTCCAGTGTTCTATGCCAAGCAGCCATGAGGAGAGACTCAAACGTATATCTGAGCCTATTATGCTTGCAAATGTGAAATTGATTGCACTAAAATGTTTGCATAATTATGTCTTTGCTGTATTTTAGCATAGCGAAAATGTTTTTACAGATTCAGCAACGTTCAAGCACTTTAGCCCATTGTGTCTATTCTTTTTCAGGTACTACAATGTGTCCTATTATGCACTTATTGTACAGTGTTTTTAGTAAATTATGCACTTACTGCAGCCAGATAGCTAACAGTGAGCACCTTACTTTTCTACCTCATATGGACTGCCTCTGAAGACTGTATGCCGCGGCCTAGCCTCGTGCGTGCGTATGACGCAATCGTGAGTCAATAGTACGCTAAGAATTCGTACGCACTTTTTACGCTAATGCCTACGCATTCAGTTCAGTAGCGTACTTTTAACAACGCTTAGACTGTATGTTTGTAATTTGTGCAGTAATGTTCGCTAAACAACTATTATTTTTTAATGCAAATTCAACCAAAAAAATTTGTATTAAGAACAAATCTTGTCATAAATTCGTTGATTATTCGCCGAAGCAAATTTTTGATGATTCGCTCATCTCTAATATATACACACACATTTATATACTATAGAGATTTGTCAAAACCGGTGTAAAGTAGAGCTGGCTTAGTTGCCCATAGCAACCAATCAGATTCCACCTTTCATTTTCCAAAGGTGGAATCTGATTGGTTGCTATGGGCAACTAAGCCAGTTCTACTTCACACCGGTATATATATATATATATATATTTATATATATATATATATATGTTACAGTAATTGTACTTTTTATTTGGTGATGCAGGGGGGCCAATTCTAAGTTTTGCTATGGGGCCCCATGATTTCTATGTATGCTCCTGGCCAGAAGTACACATCCCAAGACAATATTACAAGGTAATCAAATAAACTGCAAATGCAACAATTCCTGAAAATGGATAGAGAACATGTGACATACAATGTCTTTGGAAAATAAAAATTAACGTTACACGATGGAGTTTGCACTGAACTCTGATCCATGAGTATCACTGGATGACCTGCTTACTCAGGGATCAGTTAGGCCTGTTTCTCTATATAGACATAGATGCAGGTTTATCAGTGCATCTACTCCACTTTTGATACATAGAAAAATCACAAATTATGGCATATGACATATTTGCAAATTAGTAACTTTTCATGTCTTTCTCCATTATTCAAATGTGGTGAGAAATCTGGGCTGGACTCAGCAGGGTGGGGGAGGGAAGACATGGCCTCCTATGGCCCATCAGATTTACTATAATTTACAGAAACTAAGGTAAATTATAGTTCAATTCTACACCAGCTCATAGATGGAGTAGATTTGAATTTCACACGGGCCACCAGAAGAAGCACCACGTTTTTTTACAGGCCTGTGCCGACAGACTTTTCTACTAAGAATGACGTGGAATGTGCTGTTCTAGTGACCACTGAGGTCAGTGAGTGGCTGCAAATGTTTTGGGACCAAGAACATGTTCATGTCACTTCTAGAGATCCAGGACAGGAGTGCAAAATGGTATTTTAGAAGGTGAGAGGCTGGCTGCCGTCCAAGCTTCACTTATGCCACACAATCCCTTTAAAAAGGTGTGCAAGAATGGTTGTGCACTCAGCTTGACCTGTAAAGGGAAGCTTCCTGATGTTGGCTCTCGATCCTTTTCCTCCCCACCTGTAATGCTCCACTGGTCTCTGTCACTGAAAACATACAGTTTGACATCATCTGCAGCCAATCATTGGCCGCAGAGGTGACAAATGGTCACAGGACAAGGGTATCCGGTCACTGCCACAGGAAGTGATTGGCTGCAAGTGGCGTAAAACCACCAGGGAGCCCAGCGGAGAATCACAGTACTGTAGACAAGGGAGCGGGGAGCCTACTCCAGGATGCAGGTAATAAGCTTCCCTTTACAGGTTTGGTCAAGTGTTTGTGTGTGTGTGTGTGTGGGGGGGGGAGTGATTGGCAAAACCCCCTATTCTTGTACAACCCCTTTAAATTCAATATATATACAGTATGCAGTAAGCTTCTAAGCTCCCTCTAGTGGCAGCATTTTATTGTAATTACATATCAGTGCATAAAATTGGAGCCCCGTATCAGGAAACTGTAACATTGGCCCCACATATATTAGGAAATCAGCCCCAAAACATGGACCCATTTAGATTAAACGACAATGTAGTAATCAAGGCCTTTCATTTTAAAGGAACCTTGTTTTCTCCTGTAAAAGACAGAACATAAAAAATAGGTACTTAACCATGCATTTTTAACCCAAAGCGTAATCATTATTTTGAAGGAGTTCTAATTAAAATATGTCTTCAAAAGAAAACATCTATTACATTTTCCTTCATTGACTGTATCTCGTGATTCCAATCTGACATCTTTGCAGAAGGCTGAAGCTGAACTTTATTGAAGCGCACAACACAATGTAGCGCTAAACACATAAGAGGGATAAAACAGAGAAGAAGGCAAACAACCGAGCCCAATAACATGCCACCGAAAGAGGTTTTTTAGCACTTTGTTGATAGCGATTCTTTGTTCTCTCTGCAGAGCACTTTCCCAGATTGCACTTTAATTATCCTGCACTTTCTTCAAAGAAGATATGTGTTGGCTCAATGCCAGCATTAGCTAAGATTCCTCTTGTCACTACAGTGTCTAACAGCATGTACAGAACAATATCCCAATTAGATCTTTAAGTGCTGGAAACATGATATAGTAGAGCATTCTCCTCTTGACACTGTGGAAGTTTTGAAATTGAAAGCTAAGGTGAAAGCTGTTTTTTTTTTAAGCATCTTCCAAATGAAATATACCGGTAAACAGGTAACTTGCATTGTGAAGAGAGACTACAAAGAAAGTGGGGCCTTGTTAATGTCAATAAGTACAAATAATGAAGAGGGTTCTTTCTAAAAATAAGGTACATGATTACCAGAGACCCGTTGAAGTCATGGTCTCAATGGTGTTTTTATGGCTATATATATTTTAATTTCATCTACAAATACATCATTTTTAGTGTTACAAATCTACAGATGAAGTTCTTAAGCAGCCGTCATTCTCAACAAAGTTTTCAATATCCTAATATGAGGCAGTTAGGTACAACGTTGCCTTCCATCCCTCTGTATATTGACCTAATAATGCCTACAACATGTATTACGCCAGTCGTTCCAAAGTCAGATGTAAAAAATATTCTCCTGAATCCCTATGGATGTGTTCAGAGTGCTTGGGTTTGGAGCGTTTCCATTACAGCCACCAAACATGGCCACATAGGAAGATATGAACAGGGACTAATGCTGCTTCCGTGCTAGTTTTTGATTGTACACTGAAATTAAAAAGTGGAACCGGGACTGGGACACCTGCGGAACCGGGCTAAAGACCTGGTCATGTGCCCTTGGGGCTCAACGTCACTGCAAAGTGAATTTAGACATAATTGAACTAAGGCTGACCATATACGTTAGTTAGCTGTTGGCCATATAGCCATCCCTCACAACCTCCCCTCACAAACATTCCCACTTGGCATTCATTACAGCACAGAAAGTGGTCAACATACTGTATATACTCGTAAAGACTATCCCCCAACTTCCAACTTTCCTGCTCTTTGTGTCTGTCATTTTCATGAAATTTATTTCTTTGGTCACACCTCCTTGCCTTTTATGCCTTTTGGGAGCAGCAGATATGGCTGGTGATAGTTGAAAGATTAAACTGAACATGTTCCACCAGCTCAGAGATGTTATTGAGGTGGACAGAGAATTATCAAGAAGAACAAACAGCAGCTTTCACTATACAGGTGCATTTTATTGCATAAGTCAGTGGCTATACATAATTCTTCATTCCACGCAAAAGTATTTAGATCCAGGAAAAGGACACTAAGGGGGTCATTTATTAATCTGAAATATACCTAAATTAGGCATATTTCAGGTGCAGATGGAGGCGCAACAGTTAGTAGCACCACTATCTGGGACTTCTCCCCGCTCACGCCAGGTCTAAAATTGTGGGTGTGGGCAGAGAAGGGGACAGGCCAGCAGGCCCATCTCATTTATCACTTTCTACGCCTGGTTTAGGCGTAGAAAATGGTCTAAATATAAGACAGCAAGGAAACGGTTTTACATTTAGAACTGGCGCTGGATGCGCCAAAGTTATGAAGAGGCCTGTGCCTCTTCATAACTTCAGCAGATTCTCCACCATCTATGGGCCTTTATTAAGACCGACGTCTAAAACAGCGGATGTGGATCTACTGTGCCACAGTGCCACAAGATTCAGCTTGGGCCTACTCTTAAGTGTGCTATCTGAGTGGCCACCTTGGTCTTCACCCTTCAACTCCTGTGTAGGTATCTGGACTCCGCTGTAGGGAAAGATCCAGGCCACTACCTCTTGAAATAATATCTGTTCAAGTGACTGCTGACCCATAGGGGTAAAGAGACATCAATGAGGAACACTGATGGATCAGGCATAACCTTAGGGACAGGCTGAAGTCAGGAAATGCAAAGTGATATGTGCGATATGATAAACAATCTGAAGTCAGGGCAGGCAGCTTGGGGTCAGAGCAGAGGTCAGGTAGAAGTCAGGTCTAGTAATGAAGGGTCAAATCCGGGAAACAGGCAGAAGTTGGCACATGGGCAGATGAATGCAGAAACTGCACGTTTGCTAGGCCCCACTGTTCAGGCGCCTTTCCACAGGGAAATGTGTCTTCCGTACCCCAGGGTAGCAAGCTATTAGTTGGGGAAGAATAGAACAGGGGCTCTGATGGATTTATGTCAGATTCAGCAGCTCCAGCAGCAAGTTGAAGGGCTGACATACACTGTATGGAAGCAAAATGGAAGAAAATTTCTAATGAAGACTATATAGAAAGTTGCTTAATCATGCATTTTGTTTGCAAGTTAACAATACAAAAAACTCGGTTCAAAGGTATCATAGATTTTAACATCAGTCCCTTTGGTAGCAATGGCTTCAGCTAAAGACATTACTAAACTAAAATATATTTTTTTTGTTGAAAATAATGAGATTCCTTATTCCGCAATGTAACATACACACATATTTATACACATGTTATGTATATTTTTTAACAAAAGTGAATGCTTTTTATGCTTTATGTGCAGTTGACTGAAACATGTGGCATTGTATTTCACAATAAAATAAAAAATTCATATTAAAGCACATGCATTTAGATGTGCAGCGGCAAATATATAAATATCCATTCAAGTGTTGAAAGGCCAGCAAGCAATTGTGTAATGAATTCCCTACAATGCTTTCTATTATATGAGACCAAATCCATTCGGTTATCAATAGCTAAATGCTAGCAACATTTGTTGTCCAGTTGTTAGACAAGCATCATTTCATTTACACAATGGCAGGGAATATTTAAATGTAACCAAGAAGAGATAAGTAGTCTGAGAACGCTGCTGCTGTGAGGTGCTGCAGAGACCAAGCACTAAAAGAGATTAATATGGACCATTTAATATATGTAAATGTTGGTATATTTTTTTCAGCTTGTGAAGGGTAAGTGAAATAATGGCTATGTACATAATGCACAGTACCATTTATTTTGTTCTCCTATTATTTAGTAGCTAATTATGTGAGGAAATTGAACAAATTGAAATAGAACAAAGCCTTACAAAGCCTTGCAACATAAAAGCTGTCAATTTGTTTATACTACACGAAATGAAATTAATAAAAAAAATTTGTAAAATGAATAGTAGAATACAAGGAATTGTACATGATGCGTTTCTGTGTCTTTTTAATAACGGAAAATAAAGGAGACGCTTTGCAATATTTGTATATTATGCCAGTCAACAATGGCAGGGTAATGTTACACAACTGCAACAATATAGTGTATCGTGGCCCAAAAATGTCGGCCAAAACCAAAGACAACAAAACTGTAAGTATCATCATTGTATATAACGGTAACTGTGGCTAATGACCTAAGATGACCTGATGACCTCTAATGACCTGTGTAGGTGTCTTTCGACAATTTCAAAATGTTCCTGTGATCCTGGAAGACCTTTGGGTTTCTTTTATGTCGTACTGTCCCATTTAATATAGTGCAGCTGATACTTACACTTTCTCATTGATGAGACTTGATATCAGGTACTTACACTTAGAGACGAGGTATGTAACATTAAAGAGGTTCTCCAAGAATGACTGAACAGTTGTCATCATCAGGACAAGCTGCTTACAAATGCAATACCACAATGCCAGATTTTGCAGGAGAAATGTAATGCTTCACTGTGCCCATTTTAATGAATGGGACCCATGTAATATATGGCGACTAGAGATGAGCGAATCTATTCGCCGCTTCGTAGATTCGATACGAATCTTCGTTTTTTTCTACACCACCGCGAATCCGAATCTTTTCAGATTCGCTTCGGAAGATTCTTCTTAAATCTTTGTACGCTAGCAGTACGTATGCATAATTTAATTTGTACGCTAATGCTACGCATCTAATAATTTGTACACTAATGCGTAGGTATTCACTTAAGTAGGGTACTTTTACTGTATGTTCGTTATTTTTGTGGGCCTAGACAATAATAAACTAAAGCTTCGTACGCACTTTGTACACTCATGCGTACATATTCGCGGGAAAACACAACATTTTTTTTTAACGAAACTTGAACTGAATCAAATCTTATCCGAGGCGAATCTTTTTAAAAATTCGGCGAATATTCAACAAAGCTAATCTTGGAAGATTCGCTCATCTCTAATGGCGACACTGAGTTTGT
The DNA here is from genome assembly GCA_900303285.1 of Rhinella marina. NCBI lineage: Eukaryota > Metazoa > Chordata > Amphibia > Anura > Bufonidae > Rhinella > Rhinella marina. The sequence continues at coordinate 25,982 of ONZH01031135.1, forward strand.
CAGAACAGAAACTGCACTTACTATAGGGTTTTCTTTCTGCTTCATAGACTGAGATAATCGGCTGAGGACCACTCTCGCTGATGTCTAAATTACCTATTAGGGCATATGTAGAGGGGCTGCTTAGATGAAATAGTCCCTATAACACATAGTCACTATGGGTAATTGGAGGATCTTTTTCAACAACCAGATTTTAGCAGATTTATAAACCAAACATATAGAAATTTCATAGCAGATAAAGTTATCTTGACATATAAATCTTGATATGCATTGTCTAGAAATCACATAAATACCCAGTGCAAGAACCTGTATTATATACAGTGGTCCCTTAAAGGGGTTCTCCGGGAATTAAGAAAATGAAAATATTGAAATATTACTTCATTATAAATATATTCCCAAATACCTTTCATTAGTTATAATGGCTCATTTTGACTGGGGAGCAATCATTAGGAGAAACAAAATGGCCGCTGTCCTATTAGTACACACAAAACCTGTCCTAATCACACAGGAGGACAAGTTACTTCACAACACTGAGGTAAAGAGCTCCCTCATCCTCTTCTCCTACTTGTCAGAGATTATGATCCTGAATACCGATGATATAAGAACTTCAGCTGAATCTGTAGGAATGGAGTTCATGAGGAGACATAAAGTACAGAGAGGACGGACAGGACAGACTGTGGTAATGGAGACTGCATAAAAGAGCTGCTGCTCATTAGCCACACCTCACCCTCCTCTCATGTCTCCTCATCTTTTCCTTTCACACAGAGATTCACCTGTATTCAGGATAATAATCCCTGACAAGCAGAGCAGAGAGGAGGATGAGGCAGCTCTTTACCTCAGTGTTGTGAAGTAACTTGTCCTGCTGTGTGATTAGGACAGGTTCTGTGTGTACTAATAGGATGGCGGCCATTTTATTTCTCCTAATGATTGCTCCCCAGACAAAATGAACCATTATAACTAATGAAAGGTATTTGAGAATATATTTATAATAAAGTATTTTTATTTTCTTAATTCACGGAGAACCCCTTTAAGTTACACTATTATTTGGTTCCCAGACGACCACTGTACATTCAAACCATTGTAACCTGAGTCCATAACTCTATGGAAAACTAGTAAATGGTTCCAAAGCCTCAAAATGTTATCCACATATAAGAGAAAATGAAGATTTAAGAAAAACAATCAAATAACTAAGACAGATAAAGCAAGTCCTTACATATGACAGTCAAGAATAGATGATGGAAGCTGTAAATTATTTTCTATCATGAGGATAGAAGCTTCTTCAGGGTTCCATATAGTGCACAATGTACCATAAAAAAAATGGAGCCACCCCCACCTAACATCCAAAGAGCAGTTCATCCTGGGCACAGACAGAGGTAAGTACAGGACATGTAGTACCACAGAGTACTGTATAGAGGAGCTACTAAACAGCCAATACAAGTGTTTTATGGCCATATTGATTAGCTGGATCTGAGTCTGAGGCAGTGTATGTTGAGTCTAGTTTTAACTTACGATGGCCTAGAGAATAGACCACTGAAATATTGTATCCTGAGACCATTGTATCATGAAGAACCACTGTGCTAACATTTACGAAGACAGAAGTGACTGCCTCCTGCGTTTGCCTCCTCTTTGGGACCAGGATTGACAGCTAGCCCATATATGTGTGGCTGCATGATCATTTATTTTCTAGAGATTTTTTAACACTATAGGGAGAGAGATGCTCAACTTTACAAACTACCTAAAGCTTTAGAGAAATGACTGCTCCATATAGAAGATAGTTATAATAATATTAGTTATCACACAGTATTACTAGTAGATTATTTATACTGTTATTTTAAGGGTTCTGACAAAAGTAACCTTAACCATAGGTGGCTGTAATATTTTATTTGCTGTGTTTTGTCCAGGTGTTTTTTTTTTACTTTGCGGTGCAGAAATATGTATAAAATGTTACTGGGCTCTTGCTGGTGACAGGTCGTAAGACAGAAAATCTGTGATGACCCTTCTCCTCACTATTCATTTATCTGCGAGGTGGTATCTCCTGATAGATTTCTCCTCTGTGATTTATTACGGTAAAACACTACATAGAAATGGGCTTTTGATAAAATTGTTCAAGGATTCTTGTACAATATATCCTAATCTTCAGATATACACTACAGGATGGTTTGCTTTTTTAAGCTATAAATAAGCATTGGTAAATGTTATAATAAATCTTAAGGTACTTAAGGCACTGCTTGTGGAAGAAGAACATAAAGAGTATCTGCAGTGTTATCAGTGACTGTAATAGGTCCACAGCACATCACTGAGAAGATATTCTTTCAATATTCTCCAAATAGTCTATGTATTTACTTTATTCTTTTATTCATTCAGTTTTTAAATGTTTTTCTCTTTCCTGTTTCTAGATGTTCAGAATAGTTGGATGCAGAAGACACTCCTGTAGAGGGCCGAAAATAAAACTATGAGTTTGTATAATTCTTATGTACAGTTGCTTTACCTGTGTAATATAAGGACATTAGATTATAAACACTACAGTTACAGCTTGATCAAGGAACATGTTATTTGTAGGCTCATCTTTTGCTTTTAGAGTAGTTTAAAAGCTATGGGCACCTTTAGATCAACATTTCTTTTATTGAACTGTATATTATAGGCTAAAAATAATTTTGTGATTATTTTTTATGAAGCATTTTGGACTATTTGGCTTCTGAAGCTAACATGTATTACAATACATTGCAAGCTCCTCAGTGCCATTTTGTGCTAAATCTATTAGTCAAGCTCAGATGACTCCATCTCCAGCTCTTTCAGTCCTCTCCTAAATTATCATCTAAAATGAATTATGATCAAATCAAGGCCAACCAATTTTTATTTGCTCATTATTCAGTTTACTTATTCATTCAAAAGAACACAGGACGGGCTGGAGACTGAGCATCCAGGGAGTTCATCAGATGGATTTAGCACAGAATTGCATTCCTTAGGTTCCTATGTATTGTAATTAGAGATGAGCGAAAGTGCTCAAAACGAGCACTGTACCGCTCGGCTCCCCTGCGCTCGCATGGGCCCAGGCAGCCGCTTCCACGGAAGCGGCTGCCTGCGCCCATGCGAGCGCAGGGGAGCCGAGCGGTACAGTGCTCGTTTCGAGCACGTTCGCTCATCTCTAATTGTAATACATACAAGCTTCAGAAGTAAAAATGGCTCAACGTTTTTATAAAAATTTTAAAATATAAAAAATTATATTTATACTACAAATATGCAATTCGATAAATAAAAAGATCCTAAGCCCACAGCAAAGGTAAAAATGAGCCCCGTTATGGTACCTGCTAACCAGTGGAAAAGGGAATGAGAGCAACCAGGCCTGGTGTTTGTCTTCCCAAAAAGCCCATAGACAGTGCATGTTGTGACTTTATGATGTACCCTTTTGATAAAACCCCCCTCCCTCCCCCAGTACATTATTCAGCATCTATATTACTTTCAGAGGACTCTACTTTTTATAGATATTTCTGTATTTTACAGTAAATGTCTTTTTTGTGTGTTGTATTCATTATTTTGTTCACCACCTGTAGATAGATTATTCTTTAAATCATTGGAAATGCATTTTTATATTTAGGCTTTCTCATAAAAAATAGAAACAGGCTTACAGAATTTGCAGTATTATATGAATCTGGGGCTGATATATTATTCTCTGCTTGAAGGCTAAAGTATTAGACCTGGATTCAACATGTTTAACATAATACTATTCATTTAACACCAAAGTCAAAGCAATTTAACATCTGGCTTGTAATGTATCTACACGGTAGGTGTAAGGCTAATGGCAGAAAAAACATGGCGCGCGATCTGCCACATAAGCTGTTGCTTATTCATATGCAAATATTCCTTACAATGTTCTCGCAATTAAGGAAAAGAAGAAAATGTTTTTAGATCAAATGCAGAAATTTGACATCTTATAAAAAGTTAAAGATTCAAGGTGGCTAATGGTGGTTGGCAAAGTAACACTACATTATGTCAGTATTCCCTCTCCCTAATTAGTGTAATTACATAGGCAGTTACATTAAAGGAACATTAGAATGGCATACACGAAAAACTTCTCGATTTTTTTTAAAGATAATTGTCTGAGCCATGTAGTAGGGAACCCATTTCAATATACGGGGCAAACATGCCATTACTGCCAACTAAAAGCCACATAACCCAGCTATAAAGTACTACTGGGCAAGTAGTAATGGTTATTCCAATGGTTGTAGTATAAACTGGGAGCAGCAATCCATCTTTAGCGAATTCAGTGAATTCTCAAATGAGGAGGGGGTCCATGAATTTATTTAAAACACTTCCATTAGGAAGGGGTATTTTTTTAAACTCAATATTCATGTTTCTTTTCCAGTTTGGCAGTACTATACCACTAATTAAGAGTTAATTACAAAATACTGCTCTTCTTTTAAAGGCACAAATAATGAGTTCATATATAGATAGGTAATCCCTTGTCAGTTAACTGCTGCTGTGAGGGTAAAATCTTGTCTGAAGGTCAGTCTTACAGATAATGGTAGGTGTAAAATTGGGATAACAGTATCAGACAAGACTACAACAGACAAGTCACCCTGCTGCTGGTATACCACCATGACCAGCTTTACCCTTACCTACTGTATCCTTCCTCCATACCTTGTAGATTGTAAGCCCTCACAGGCAGGGACCGCTCTCCTTCTGTACCAGTCTGTAACTCGTCTTGTTCATGGTTATTGCAATTGTCTGTATTATGTATGTATACCCCTTTTTATATGTACAGTGTCATGGAATGAATGGTGCTTTAATACAGTATCAGTATATCTATCTATCTATCTATCTATCTATCTATCTATCTATCTATCTATCTATCGCATATATAGTGTTAATATGTGATATGATGGAAGTGAATATAAAAAATATCAAGATAAGATATTGCAATGGTTTTATTGTTATTAAAAGGGTTAAACTGTAATGGACTGTCAATAGGATAGGCTATAAATGTTTGTTCTTAAGGATCCAGCACCCAGGACCACCACTGTACAGCAGAATGAAGCAGCTGAGGACCTGCAGTACCAGGCACAGCAGTCAGTCTGTAAGGTCTAGGCACCTGGGGCACTAACAATCAAACATTGATGACCTATTGTAAGGATACACTAGCAGTGTTTGGCTCTTTAAAACCTCTTTAAACTCAAAATGTCTGTAAATGTAATATACCATGAATAAGAAAGTGAATATGCATTTGCATCAGTGATCTGCAATTTACAGCTCTCCAGGTCATGTGAAACTACATGTCCAGCATGCCCAGCCATGAAAACACTTTAATAATGGCAACCTTTTGGATTATAAACAATATTCTCAATCTCAATTCTTTTTGACTAATTTTACATAGATATTAAACTCCTGCATCAAGAAGGAAAAGTCATAGCATTATGGGATAGGCATGTTAATAATAAGCAAATGATAAAATGGAAACAAAATATCCTAAACATTTTGATTTATTTCATCGATGGGGTTATTAATGGTTGTCTGAGTAATGTTCTACCATGCAAATCCTCAAGATCTTCTGCTGGCAGCTCCCATTTTAATAGCAGACCAATGACGTCCTGGGACACTTTGGAGAAATGGCCATACCATTGGTTTCATGACTAAATCAATGTAATACAACCGATATTATGCCTGAAATGAAGACTAAAGTGGTCGGGCTACCGTAAATGTAACATGTGGTGTAACATTTTCTTGTGAAGGCCTCCTTATGGCATTGCCCACGTGGTCTCCAGATTAATCTCAGGCTATCATTGAGTTTGAGACAAAAGTGGAACTCATCACTGAAGAGAACAGACCTCCATTCTAGCCTCTATTGCTGTCTTGCTGTGCACCATGATAGCTTTTGAGTGTGTTGGAATGAAGGCAATGGAACACTGGTATCTGGAGGTCTGTCTCATAGCCAAACATGCAAACATCTTCTGATGGTTTGTGTAGACATTGTTTGCCATCTTAGGCTTGGGATGTGATGTTCAATTTCACTTGCAACACAGAATGGATGACTACACACTACTCTTCTAACCAGACAATTTGACCTTTAGAGGTTCATCTCCGTGGACCTCTTGCTTTCATTCCAGTTCCTCGTTATTTTCCCAACCATGCAATGTTAAACAGTGATGGCATCTTGGACTGGACACATAGCAATCTGCAGGAGTGATAAACCAAAACCTCTCAGTTCAAGGATTATATCCCTCTCAGTTTGTGACAAGTGGTGATAACTGGCACATTGATGAGCAGGAGGCATCGCACAATCATCCGACACAACGGAATTTGAGATTTTATGTGGCTAAAAAAACTTTGCTTTCAATCTGACTTTTATGCCCCACCCACATGCCAAAGATTGGAGCTAGATGCTTGAAAATGTGATCATCTGCAGATCTTAGCAACACATGTTGTGCTTCTTGGTGTTGTAGTTTCAATGTTGAGAAGTATATACAGCTATTTGATATTATGTTTTTTTCACATGCCTTTCCAGAACACTCATAAGTTAGTATAACTTTTACTATGGGAGTAAATGCAGAAAAGATGAGTAACTCCACCTTTATTCTATGCTGTTCATCTAACACTGATTGTGAGTCTCAGGTCAGATGGGATCAGAGAGAATTACGTATAGTTTAGTTATTATTTTCTTACTTTATTTTTGTATTTATGCCTTCTATGATGTATCTACATATGTGTGACAGTGATATGTTTTGCCAGTTTTTGGCTATCGTAAAGTATTGGAATGAGACATTTAGTTAGACAAATTGTGATTTTTGTGTTTTCACGTGTGCTATGGGTCCAAATAGCAGCAGCATAGGTTGTCAGAGAGCCATATTTAATGTGGTAAGGTGTCTATTTTCGGAATTCAGTTTTCTGGTAGTGAACCAGTTAAAGTAGCACTCCCACAAAAAAATGTATTCTGTGACCTGTTAGAAAGGTGCATAATGTAATCTGTAGTGAATGTAATCTTCTCATCAGTGACTGTATTTGTGAGTTATCCCCTCCCTTCTAATTTTTAGCTGTGTCAAGTGACCAGTTCTCTGATCTCTCTGACACAGGACAATTACTTCTCTATTCATTCCTATGAGACTGACATTGAGACTCCCATAGGAATACAGAGAGAAACTGACTTCCTGTCCACACATAAGATGCTGTGTTATTTGGAAAGTCTGATTGCTGGTCACATGACACAGCTGAGAATCAGAAGGGAGTGGATAACTCACAAATACAGACACTGATGAGAAGATTACATTCACTACGGATTAAATCATGTACCTTTCTAGCAGGTCAGAGAATACATTTATCCTTAAAGCCTATGCTCACCTGTGAACATCTGCATTTGTCATGCAGAATTAAAGTAAATTTTCATATTTTCATATGTTATATCACTATGAGTACACTATGAAATATATTATGGTACTAGCTGATTTTCATATAGCTTCTTTTATTCTCAAGAACTGATATTTCTGAGATTTCTTCTTGTGAACTTACAAGTTCAGAGCTCACTTCTTTTAAAGCTTGCTTTCTCTTTTCTTTTTTTAACATATTCTAAGGTATCAGGTTCAGGACTGAAAAACTTATTTTATATTGTGAACAAATATGCACTAGTTGATTTTTTCATTTTCACATTTTTTCACATTGCTTTCATATTAAAGAAAACGTTCACCCTCATCATGGATAAACACATTTGAGACATGTAGTATTTCTGAGCACTTTGAAAGACTCAGGTTACACTGTGTTGCTGGCTATTTCTATGCTGCTTCTTTTATTTTATTCCATAACTGATGTTTCTGAGATTGCTGCTTGTGAACCTGCAATTTCAGAGCTCACTGTCCACATCTTATGCTTTCTCTCTTTCTTTTTACATATTCTAACAGGTGCTCGCATAAAGAAACTTTACTGCATTTCTTTATATTTTTAGGAACCAAACTGCACTTTTTGCATTTACTTGTTTGTCTACCTATTAATATTACATTTTCTAAGATTGCTTCAAACTTCCTGGAAAAAGCTCACCAAGTGATTTCCTATTTTACTAACAATAATGACCAAATCAAATGATTTCCTATTTTTTAACCATTATGACCAAATTGTACATTTGTGTTTGGCTTCATCTAGAGATGAGCGAATTTTCGCCGAATTTTCCGAAAAGATTTGCTTCGATCCGAACAAATTCCCGGCGAATCGCGTTAAAAACGGCTATTTCCGGGCTGCAGAGAGCCTGGATAGTGGTGTAGAACACTGTGCCTTGCAGTAAAACGCTTAGGGAGTCTACTGTGGTAGTGAAATAATACTGTGAGCCAGTGTGACACGCACATAACAGGCGTCGCTCTTAGAATCGCTGCACACTTTTATGTATTTGGGCAGTTAAGGGGCCAAAACTCACCAAATAACTCAAGTCTGAACTCAGCCTTTCAGGTCAATGTTAGCGCCAGTTATAAAGAATCGTGCAGAGGTCCAAGATCCTACTAGAGCGCCAAAAGCGCACGCCTTTTACATCAATTCACTGATTCCACATACATTTCGACAGAACCTGTTCTATTACACGCTTATACAAGCAGAGCCCCCCCAGACAGCGTGGAGATGGCAGTGGCAACAGCATCAGCAGACTATAGAGTGGGACGACAACAGTGTGGCCAGGTGGCAGCAGCATGAGTAGGCCACAGAGTGGCAGAATGACAGACCCTGGAAGTGGCAGCAGCAGTGGAAGTAGTAGTACAATTTGGAGGCCACAGAGTGGCACAATTACATAATTTTGACGTAGCGGCAGCAAGGAGACGGCATGTGGTGTCGGCGGCGGCAGCAGCATCAGGCCGGAGAGTGGCATGGTGACATACCCTGAAGAGCAGACCGTAAAAAAGAATTTTCGGCCTTTTGGTTAAGATCAATTGTAGTATATGTTCTTATCAGTATTGGGGCTGGTTATGCCAGCGGACGGGAATGTAAGACAGAGGAGGTGCAGTGAAGGCTCCAGCTTTGCCTCAACTGTGGCAAAATGTCAGTATTGACACAGTACACCAAGAAAGCTCGGAGTTCCATCTTGAGATCGAGCTGGCGGTCTGCAGGGAGCTGAGCTACCACCTGTGGGAGCCCCTGCCTCTCGCCTCCCCCATGCTCATCGCTGAGTGTCCCGGGGGCCGGAATCGTTCGCTTTTAAAAATTCGAGTGTTCAAAACAAACAGGGTTTCCTGTATACTTGAGCTATGAATAATGGAATAGGACTACAGAATGTACCAAAAATTTACGAGTGACATGCTGCTGCTGAGCAGAAGGCCCAAAAAATTCTAATCAATTTTGAGGCCACAGAGTTGCAGAATGACAGACCCTGGAAGAGCCGGCAGCAGCAGTAGGACAAATTTACTAGGCCAATGAGTGGCACTGTAACAGCATCTACAAGAGGCAGCAGTCGAATACATTTCAAGACCACAGAGTGGCACAGTAACAGCATCTGCAAGAGGCAGCAGTCGAATACATTTCAAGGCCACAGAGTGGCACAGTAACAGCATCTGCAAGAGGCAGCAGTCGAATAAATTTCAAGGCCACAGAGTGGCACAGTAACGTCATCTGCAAGAGGCAGCAGTCGAATAAATTTCAAGGCCACAGAGTGGCACAGTAACGTCATCTGCAAGAGGCAGCAGTTGAATACATTTCAAGGCCACAGAGTGGGAGAGGCAGCAGGAGTTGTACTAATTTTAATGAGACAGACTGGCTCAGTGACATAGCCTGGGAGAGGCAGCAGCAGTCATAAAAATTTAAATGCAACATACCGTAGAGTGGCACAATTACATAATTTGGAGGTAGCGGCAGCTAGGAGACAGCGTGTGGAGGCGGCAGCAGCATGAGTAGGCCACAAAGTGCCACAATTACATAATTTGGACAGGTAGCGGCAGCTAGGACACAGCACGTGGAGGCGGCAGCAGCAGCATGAGTAGGCCACAGAGTGGTACAATTACATAATTTGGAGGCAGCGGCAGCTAGGACACAGCGCGTGGAGGTGGTGGCGGCAGCATGAGTAGGCCACAGAGTGGCACAATCACATAATTTGGAGGTAGCGGCAGCTAGGACACAGCGTGCGGAGGCGGCGGCAGCAGCATGAGTAGGTCACAGAGTGGCACAATTACATAATTTGGAGGTAGCGGCAACTAGGACACAGCATGTGGAGGCGGCAACAGCATGAGTAGTGCTGTGTTTTCCCAAAATATAACCTTTTTTGGGTTTTTTTCTTTTTTTACAGCAACTGACGCTGCGACTATCTATTTAAAAGGAACGAGCCCAGAACCACGTCTTAACTCTTTTTTGGGCAATTCAACTTCACTGACTACGTTAGCACAATATCACGCTTTTCTGTTTGGATGGCGAATGACGCCAAAAATACTTAGTTAAAATGAACAACCGCAAAAACGTATTAACTGTTTTTTGGCCAATTCAACTTCGCCAAGGAAGTTTTATTTTTTTTTTTTTACCCAACACAACACAAAAGATAACTTCTTTTTTTTCTCTATATATGTACCCCAAACAAAGCTCTGACCCTCTTTCTGCACTGCAAAAAGGAACACAAGTGGTGCTTCTTTGAATAAAGCACCCCAATACAGCCTTTAGAACAGAGTGCCCTAAACCCCAATGCCCACTCACTGCGGCTCAGTGTACCAGAATAGCGGTTTCACTGCCTGATAATCCCCTATGGATTCTGTCTAGAAATCGTCCCTCTCCTATCCCTGCAATTCAGATTATCTATCCCTGATCTCCTCATTTCTTTTCTTTAGCAACGTTTTTCTATCACTTGCCCTATCTCTCCTGACGTCTGTCTCTGGTCTAAAATCAATTGCAAATGGCGGATTCCAGCGCTGCAGAGCTATTTATAGGGCTGTGACATCACAGGACCTGGCTGGCTGCTAATTGGCTACAAGTCTGCATGTGATCGCATTGTGGGTGTTTACATCTTTGTCCCAGAAATCCTTCCCCCATGTCATGCCATGTGCTTGCGGCCATTTTAGGAAAAAAAAAAAAAGATTTGTTACCATGAATCACCATGAAATTAGCTTTCATGGCGAATCGAATTTTCCATGAAATTCGTAACGAATTCCACTTCGTCAGCTTCGATTCGCTCATCTCTAGATTCATCCATGTTGTGAGTTGATTAATCTCATGTTAACATTTTAATGGTTATGTGTATATTTTATTAATAACATTTGTAAGCATAAAAAATGAGCAAGACAATGAAGACTGGAAAAACACTTTTCTTTGTGTTGACTGACTAAAGCAGGAATGTTCTACTGAATGCTTTCAATTTGCTAACGAAAGGAATTAAAATCTAGTGCCATTTAGAGAACTTCTGCCTCCATCATATAATTTCTGGTTTTGGCACTGAAATCTAATCTACCGGTGCTAAACTCTATTGTGTGATAACCCACAGTGAATTTCACAGTTGAATATGGCTAATTCTATGTACATGCTGCGACCTGCACTATAGGGGTGCCTCAAAGACAAAGATGCTTTTATCACCTTATTCAGTAATAATGAGGAGTAGTCATGCTATTTTCCAGCTCCTTAGCATGCTAATGTGAAAACATATTATGTTTAGGTCGGTTTGAAAAGTCAACCTGTGTTTCTTTCAGTATAGTTGGCTCAATCTTCTTTTCTCTATTACAAGGTATAAACTGTGACACCTTTCTCCTATATTATTTAAATGTATGCAATATATGACTGATAACTTAATACACTGCAGCATTCATTTTAAATAGAATGTTTTACCCATTTAATTTTAGTTTAATTAATCAGATGTGATATTGTAAAAGAAAAATGGTTTCTTCTGTTTTTTTTTAAAGGGCATCTGTTAGCAGATTTGTACCTATGAAACTAACTGACCTGTTACATGCTCCAGGTCACAAACTCCACTGGTGAATACCCAAGAGCTGTCGAAGGACACCAGAAACAAAATTGCAGACCTGCTCCAGGCTGGGAAGACTGAATCTGCAATAGGCAAGCAGCTTGGTGTGAAGAAATCAACTGTGGGAGCAATAATTAGAAAATGGAAGACATACAAGACCACTGATAATCTCCCTCGATCAGGGACCCCACGCAAGATCTCACCCCGTGGGGTCAAAATGATCACAAGAACTGTGAGCAAAATCCCAGAACCACATGGGGGGACCTAGTGAATGACCTACAGAAAGCTGGGACCAACGTAACAAAGGCTACCGTCAGTAACACACTACGCCGGCAGGGACTTAGATCCTGCAGTGCCAGACGTGTCCCCCTGCTTAAGCCAGTACATATCCGCGCCCGTCTGAAGTTTGCTAGAGAGCATTTGGATGTTCCAGAAGAGTATTGGGAGAATGTTATATGGTCAGATGAAACCAAAGTAGAACTGTTTGGAAGAAACACAGCTTGTCGTGTTTGGAGGAGAGTAAATGCTGAGTTGCATCCAAATAACACCATACCTACTGTGAAGCATGGGGCTGGCAACACCATGCTTTGGGGCTATTTCTCTGCAAAGGGACCAGGACGACTGATCCGTGTACATGAAAGAATAAATGGGACCATGTATCGTGAGATTTTGAGTGCAAACCTCCTTCCATTAGCAAGGGAATTGAAGATGAAACATGGCTGGGTCTTTCAGCATGACAATGATCCCAAGCACACCGCCAGGGCAACGAAGGAGTGGCTTCGTAAGAAGCATTTCAGGGTCCTGGAGTGGTCTAGCCAGTCTCCAGATCTCAACCCCATAGAAAACCTTTGGAGGGAGTTGAAAGTCCGTGTTGCCCAGCGACAGCCCCAAAACATCACCGCTCTAGAGGAGATCTGCATGGAGGGGAATGGGCCAACATACCAGCAACAGTGTGTGCCAACCTAGTGAAGACTTACAGAAAACGTTTGACCTCTGACGCTGACCGCGACGCTGAGCTCTGACTGCGGCACATGGGATGTGTGCGGCGTGCAGGGGAAGCCAACGGGTCCCCATGCTGCTGTGACGGGGACCCGATGGCTTGGATTGCAGCCCGATGCCTTCCTTAGGCATCCGGCTGCCATCTACGGATGCCTGTGAGATCCAGCCCCCTGGATCTCACATGCAGTGAGCTGTAAATGTATTACTGTGTCTAATACACTTACAGCCAATGCATTACAATACAGGAGTATTGTAATGCATTGTAAAAGGGATCAGACCCCCAAAAGTTAAAAAATGTAAAAAAAAGTTTAAAAAAAAGAAAAGGTTTCAAGTAAAAAAAAGCGCCCTTTTCCAAAAATAAAGTTAAAAAAATTGTAAAAAAAAAAAGGGAAAAGTATACATATTAGGTATCGCCGCATCCGTATCGACCGGCTGTATAAAAATATCACATGATCCACCCCACCAGGTGAACACAGTAAAAAAAAAAAAAAAAAAACAGTGCCATTTTTTGGTCGCGTTCCTTCACAAAAAGTGTAATAGCAGGCGATCAAAAAGGCGTATTTACCCCAAAATGGTACCAATCAAACCATCATCTCATCCTGCAAAAAATGAGACCCTACCTAAGGCAATCGCCCGAAAAATAAAAAAAATATGGCTCTCAGAAAATGGCAACACAAAAAAAAAGATTTTATTCTGTTCAAAAATGCATCTAATGTGTAAAACTTAACAAAAATGTTAAACATATTGGGTATCGCCGCATCCGTAACAACCTGCTCTATAAAAATATTACATGAGATGGCCCCCCAGGTGAATGCTGTAAAAATTTAAAAAAAAAACGATGCCAAAACAGCCATTTTTTCCCTCTTGCCTCACAAAAAGTGTAATAGCAGGCGATCAAAAAGGCATATTTACCCCAAAATGGAACCAATCAAACCGTGATCTCGTCCTGCAAAAAATAAATCCCTACCTAAGACAATCACCCAAAAAATAAAAAAAATATGGCTCTCTGAAAATGACAACACAAAAACAAGATTTAATTCTGTTCAAAATGCATCTAATGTGTAAAACTTAACAAAAATAAAAGTGTTAGACATATTGGGTATCGCCGCATCCATAACAACCCGCTCTATAAAAATATCCCATTATATTCCCCCTCAGGTGAACGCTGTAAAATTTTTTTTAAAAAACTATGACAAAACAGCCATTTTTTGTCACCTTGCCTCACAAAAAGTGTAACACCAAGCCATCAAAAAGGCTTATGTACCCCAAAATGGTACCAATGAAATGGTCACCTCATCCCACAAAAAATAAGACCCCACATAAGACAATAACTAAAAAAATAAAAACTAATGGCACCCGCAAACCAATCCATCAAAATCTGTGCTGCAAAATCCATATGGCGCTCCTTCTGTTCTGAATCCTGCCATGTATCCCCAAAGCAGTTTACCACCACATATAGGGTGTTGCCGTATTCAGGAGAAAATGGGGAACAAATTATGGGGTGTATTTCTCCTGTTACCCCTTGTGAAAATGAAAAATTTGGGGCTAAAGCAACATTTTATTGGAAAAAATTAAACTTTTCATTTTCACAGCGAAGTGTTTCCAAATTCCATAAAACGCTTAGGGGGTCAAAGGGGTCAGTACATCCCTTAATATATTCTTTTAAGGGTGTCGTTTCCAAAATGGGGTCACTTTTTGAGGGTTTCCGCTCTAGGGGTACGTCAGGGCCTCTCAATTACAAAATTGTGCCTAAAAACCATTCTAGCAAAATCTGCCTCCAAAATCTGTATGGTGCTACTTTCCTTGGGACCACTGCCACGTGCCCATAGAGCAGTTTACCACCACATATGGGATATTTGTGTAAACTGCAGAATCAGAGTAATGTACAGTATAGACCAAAAGTTTGGACACACCTTCTCATTCAAAGAGTTTTCTGTATTTTCATGACTATGAAAATTGTAGATTCACACTGAAGGCATCAAAACTATCAATTAACACATGTGGAATTATATACTTAACAAAAAAGTGTGAAACAACTGAAAATATGTATTATATTCTAGGTTCTTCAAAGTAGCCACCTTTTGCTTTGATTACTGCTTTGCACACTCTTTGCATTCTCTTGATGAGCTTCAAGAGGTAGTCACCTGAAATTGTTTTCACTTCACAGGTGTGCCCTGTCAGGTTTAATAAGTGGGATTTCTTGCCTTATAAATGGGGTTGGGACCATAAGTTGTGTTGGGCAGAAGTCAGGTGGATACACAACTGATAGTCCTACTGAATAGACTGTTAGAATTTGTATTATGGCAAGAAAAAAACAGCTAAGTAAAGAAAAACGAGTGGCCATCATTACTTTAAGAAATGAAGGTCAGTCAGTCTGAAAAATTGGGAAAACTTTGAAAGTGTCCCCAAGTGCAGTTGCAAAAACCATCAAGCGCTACAAAGAAACTGGCTCACATGAGGGCCGCCCCAGGAAAGGAAGACCAAGAGTCACCTCTGCTGCGGAGGATAAGTTCATCCGAGTCACCAGCCTCAGAAATCGCAGGTTAACAGCAGCTCAGATTAGAGACCAGGTCAATGCCACACAGAGTTCTAGCAGCAGACACATCTCTACAACAACTGTTAAGAGGAGACTGTGTGCAGCAGGCCTTCAGGCAATCAGCAGAACAGACTTGTTTGGGCTAAAGAACGCAAGGAATGGACATTAGACCAGTGGAAATATGTGCTTTGGTCTGATGAGTCCAAATTTGAGATCTTTGGTTCCAACCACTGTGTCTTTCTGCGACGAGGAAAATGTGAACGGATGGACTCTACATGCCTGGTTCCCACCGTGAAGCATGGAGGAAGAGTTGTGATGGTGTGGGGGTGCTTTGCTGGTGACACTGTTGGGGATTTATTCAAAATTGAAGGCATACTGAACCAGCATGGCTACCACAGCATCTTGCAGCGGCATGCTGTTCCATCCAGTTTGCGTTTAGTTGGACCATCATTTATTTATCAACAGGACAATGACCCCAAACACACCTCCAGGCTGTGTAAGGGCTATTTGAACAAGAAGGAGAGTTATGGGGTGCTACGCCAGATGACCTGGACTCCACAGTCACCAGACCTGAACCCAATCGAGATGGTTTGGGGTGAGCTGGACCGCAGAGTGAAGGCAAAAGGGCCAACAAGTGCTAAGCATCTCTGGGAACTCCTTCAAGACTGTTGGAATACCATTTCAGGTGACTACCTCTTGAAGCTCATCAAGAGAATGCCAAGAGTGTGCAAAGCAGTAATCAAAGCAAAAGGTGGCTACTTTGAAGAACCTAGAATATAAGACATATTTTCAGTTGTTTCACACTTTTTTGCTAAGTATATAATTCCACATGTGTTAATTCATAGTTTTGATGCCTTCAGTGTGAATTTACAATTTTCATAGTCATGAAAATACAGAAAACTCTATGAATGAGAAGGTGTATCCAAACTTTTGGTCTGTACTGTATATTGAGGTTTAGTTTGCTGTTATCCCTTGCTGTGTTGCAAGAAAAAATTGATTAACATGAAAAATCTGCATAAAAATGAAATTTTGAAATTTCACCTCCATTTTCCTTTAATTCTTGTAGATCACCTAAAGGGTTAACAAAATTTGTAACATCAGTTTAAATAATTTGAGGGGTGTAGTTTCTAAAATGGGGTCATTTATGGGTGGTTTCCATTATGTATGCCCCGCAAAATCACTTTATATCACGTTCCAAAAAAAACAAAACTAAAAAAAATATATATATAAAAAAATATATAAAAAAAATAGTTTTTTTGTTGTTTTAGCTCAGTGATACAAATCCATTTCACACAGCAGTGTGGAACCATTCTGTGTGTCACAGTTCAGTCCACTCACTACAATCCGTATTTTCTGTCCAGGTGACACTTTCTGTACGTCACTTAATACAACCAGGTCTTTTGCTTCCACCTATATAGCTTGATCCCAAAAATCTCTGTGCGACATTTGTCTGGGTCGCAGTCAAAATAGCCACCGTCAGCAGGGTGTCAGTTAGCTCTACGATAGTTTCTGCACGTCACGTTCCAAAAAAAACAAAACTAAAAAAAAAAATATAAAAAAAATAGTTTTTTTTGTTGTTTTAGCTCAGTGATACAAATCCATTTCACACAGCTGCGTGGAACCGTTCTGTGTGTCACAGTTCAGTACACTCACTACAATCCGTATTTTCTGTCCAGGTGACACTTTCTGTACGTCACTTAATACAACCAGGTCTTTTGCTTCCACGTATATATCTTGATCCCAAAAATCTCTGTGCGACATTTGTCTGGATCGCAGTCAAAATAGCCACCATCAGCAGGGTGTCAGTTAGCTCTACGATAGTTTCTGCACATCACGTTCCAAAAAAAAACAAAACTACAAAAAAATATATATAAAAAAAAAATTATAAAAAAAATTGTTTTTTTGTTGTTTTAGCTCAGTGATACAAATCCATTTCACACAGCAGTGTGGAACCATTCTGTGTGTCACAGTTCAGTACTCTCACTACAATCCGTATTTTCTGTCCAGGTGACACTTTCTGTACGTCACTTAATACAACCAGGTCTTTTGCTTCCACGTATATAGCTTGATCCCTAAAATCTCTGTGCGACATTTGTCTGGGTCGCAGTCAAAATAGCCACCGTCAGCAGGGTGTCAGTTAGCTCTACGATAGTTTCTGCACGTCACGTTCCAAAAAAAACAAAACTAAAAAAAAAAATATAAAAAAAATAGTTTTTTTGTTGTTTTAGCTCAGTGATACAAAACCATTTCACACAGCAGTGTGGAACCATTCTGTGTGTCACAGTTCAGTACTCTCACAACAATCCGTATTTTCTGTCCAGGTGACACTTTCTGTACGTCACTTAATACAACCAGGTCTTTTGCTTCCACGTATATAGCTTGATCCCAAAAATCTCTGTGCGACATTTGTCTGGGTCGCAGTCAAAATAGCCACCGTCAGCAGGATGTCAGTTAGCTCTACGATAGTTTCTGCATGTCACGTTCCAAAAAAAACAAAACTAAAAAAAAAAATATATAAAAAAAATATATAAAAAAAATATTTTTTTTGTTGTTTTAGCTCAGTGATACAAATCCATTTCACACAGCAGTGTGGAACCATTCTGTGTGTCACAGTTCAGTCCACTCACTACAATCCGTATTTTCTGTCCAGGTGACACTTTCTGTACGTCACTTAATACAACCAGGTCTTTTGCTTCCACGTATATAGCTTGATCCCAAAAATCTCTGTGCGACATTTGTCTGGGTCGCAGTCAAAATAGCCACCATCAGCAGGGTGTCAGTTAGCTCTACGATAGTTTCTGCATGTCACGTTCCAAAAAAAACAAAACTAAAAAATATATATATATAAAAAAAACATATATATAAAAAAAAATAGTTTTTTTGTTGTTTTAGCTCAGTGATACAAATCCATTTCACACAGCAGTGTGGAACCATTCTGTTTGTCACAGTTCAGTCCACTCACTACAATCCATATTTTCTGTCCAGGTGACATTTTCTGTACGTCACTTAATACAACCAGGTCTTTTGCTTCCACGTATATAGCTTGATCCCAAAAATCTCTGTGCGAAATTTGTCTGGGTCGCAGTCAAAATAGCCACCGTCAGCAGGTTGTCAGTTAGTTCTACGATAGTTTCTGCACGTCACGTTCCAAAAAAAACAAAACTAAAAAAAAAAATAAATAGTTTTTTTGTTGTTTTAGCTCAGTGATACAAATCCATTTCACACAGCTGCGTGGAACCATTCTGTGTGTCACAGTTCAGTCCACTAACTACAATCCGTATTTTCTGTCCAGGTGACACTTTCTGTACGTCACTTAATACAACCAGGTCTTTTGCTTCCACGTATATAGCTTGATCCCAAAAATCTCTGTGCGACATTTGTCTGGGTCGCAGTCAAAATAGCCACCGTCAGCAGGATGTCAGTTAGCTCTACGATAGTTTCTGCACGTCACGTTCCAAAAAAAACAAAACTAAAAAAATATATATATAAAAAAATATTTTTTTTGTTGTTTTAGCTCAGTGATACAAATCCATTTCACACAGCAGTGTGGAACCATTCTGTGTGTCACAGTTCAGTACACTCACTACAATCCATATTTTCTGTCCAGGTGACACTTTCTGTACGTCACTTAATTCAACCAGACTGAACAAGTTTGTGGGTTTCAGTACAGCAGGCCCATTTATTTTTTATTTTTTATATAATACACTTATATACAGAAAATGTTGAACCCCAGGGCTAAGGGTCGAGGACGAGGGCGTGGGCATTCAATTACTGCAGGGGGCAGAGGCCGTGGTCCTGGGCAGGGTGAGACAGTACCTGCTGATGAGGGAGCAGGGGAACGCCGCAGAGCTACACTCCCTAGCTTCATGTCTCAACTTACAGGGACACGTGGTAGAGGACTGTTGAAACCACAACAGTGCGAACAGCTGATCTCGTGGATTGCGGACAATGCTTCAAGTAATTTGTCCACCAGTCAGTCTTCCACGCAGTCCACCCACGTTACCCAAGGGAGCACTCCTCTGGCTCCTCCACCTCAACCTCCTTCCCCCCAGTCTACCCCCTCCCAGGAAAATTTGGAATGCGATCCGGCATACTTTGAGGAACTGTTTTCTGGACCCTTCCCAGAGTCACAAACCACTTCTCAGGTTGCTGCTGACCTCGTTCCCAATGCCCAAGTTTTCCAACTGTCGCAGTCTGTGGGTGATGACATTGTTTACACAGTGGAAGAAGTGTGTAAAGAGGTGTCGGACGATGAGGAGACACGGTTGTCAGACAGTGGTGAAGTTGTTGTCAGGGCAGGAAGTCCGAGGGGGGAGCAGACTGAGGAATCGGAGGATGACGAGGTTACTGACCCAAGCTGGGTTGATAAGCCGAGTGAAGACAGTGCTTCTGAGGCGGAGGCGAGTGCTGCACCAGAACAGGTTGTAATTGGCAGTGGTGTGGCCAGAGGGAGAAGCAAGGCCAGAGCTGCTGCATCAGCAGCAACTGTTTCACGTAGTGAAGCTCCCGTGGCGAGGCCTAGATGTTCGCAAGTCTGGAGGTTCTTTAAAGAAAGTTAGGATGACCGACGGACTGTGGTGTGCAACCTGTGCCACACCAGGATCAGCAGGGGTGCCACCACTACTAGCCTAACCACCACCAGCATGCGCAGGCATATGAGTGCTAAACACCCCACTCAATGGAACCAAGGCCGTTCACCACCTCCTGCGGGTCACACCACTGCTCCTTCCCCTGTGTCACTCGCTGCCTCTGCTAGTCAACCCCCTGCCCAGGACCCTGGCACGAGCGCCTCCCACCGGAAAACCACACCTTCGCCTCCACGATCCTCCACAGTGTCCACCAATGTGTCCCAGCGCAGCGTTCAGCTGTCTTTACAGCAGACGCTGGAGCGCAAGAGGAAATACAGTTCCACCCACCCACATGCCCAAGCCCTCAACGTCCACATCTCCAAATTGCTGAGCCTGGAGATGCTGCCCTATAGGCTGGTAGAGACCGAGGCCTTTTGCAATCTCATGACGGTGGCTGCCCCTCGGTATTCGGTCCCCAGCCGCCACTATTTTTCCCGATGTGCCGTCCCAGCCCTACACCAGCACGTGTCACAGAACATCATCCGTGCCCTGACCAACGCTGTTTCTGAGAAGGTCCACCTAACCACGGACACGTGGAGAAGTGCTGCCGGGCAGGGACACTATATCTCACTGACGGCACATTGGGTTAACTTGGTGGAGGCTGGGACCGAGAATGACCCTGAGGCCGCTCATGTACTGCCCACACCGAGGATTGCGGGGCCTACCTTGGTCACATTCTCTCAGACGTACTATGCCTCCTCCTCCAACCCCTCCTCCTCCTCCACCTCCTCCTCCGAATTACCATCCGTGGGCACGGCGCCTTCAGTCGGTAGCTCTAGGCGCAGCAGCAGTGCCGTGGGTAAGCGCCAGCAGGCGGTGCTCAAACTGCTGAGCTTAGGTGACAAAAGGCACACCGCCCAAGAGCTGTTACAGGGCATCACGGCGCAGACCGATATGTGGCTGGCACCGCTGAACCTCAAGCCAGGCATGGTTGTGTGTGACAACGGGCGTAACCTGGTGGCGGCTCTGCAACTCGGCAGACTGACACATGTGCCATGCCTGGCCCACGTGTTCAATCTAATAGTTCAGCGGTTCCTCAAGACATACCCCAATCTGTCTGATTTGCTCACCAAGGTGCGCCGCATCTGTGCGCATTTCCGCAAGTCGACCACAGATGCTGCCACTCTCAGGGCAGCGCAGCGCCGCCTACAACTGTCCGCTCACCGACTGTTGTGCGATGTGCCCACGAGATGGAATTCGACATTAAACATGTTATCCAGAGTTTACCAGCAGCACAGAGCGATTGTAGACTGCCAGATGTCAACTTCCACCAGAACTGGTAGTCAGGTCAGTCAAATTCCTCAAGTCTACAATGAGGAGTGGACGTGGATGTCTGATATCTGCCAGGTGTTGAGCAACTTTGAGGAGTGAACACAGATGGTCAGCGGCGATGCCACCATTATCAGCCTCACCATCCCGCTGCTTTGCCTGTTGGAAAACTCACTGCTCAGCATCAAGTCGGATGCTTTGCGCTTGTCACCAGAGACGGTGGAGGATGATATGTCGATTGATAGCCAGAGCACCCTCCGGTCTGTTTCTCATCGCGTATTGGAGGAGGGGGATGAGGATGAGGAGGAAGAGGAGGAGAATGTCGGCGAGACAGTAGAGGGTACCAGTGCTCAGTCCTTAACTCTTGAGCGTGTATGGGCTGAAGAGGAGGACTTGGAGGAGGAGGAGGAAATGGAGAGTCAGGCCAGTGAGGAGAGGGAAATCTTACGTGTCGGGACTCTGGCGCACATGGCAGACTTCATGTTAGGCTGCTTATCCCGTGACCCTCACGTTAGAAGCATTTTTTCAAACACCGATTACTGGGTGTTCACTCTCCTGGACCCACGGTACAAGCAGAACCTTTCCACTCTCATCCCTGCAGAGGAAAGGAGTATGAGAGTGAATAGATATCAACAGGCCCTGGTGCACAAGCTGAAACAATCCTTCCCATCTGATGCCACTAGCGGCAGAGAGCATGGTTCTGTGGGCCAAGTAGTGGGGGAGAGGAGGCGAGTAGGCAGCTTGTCCAGCACTGGCAGGGGAACGCTCTCCAAGACCTTTGCCAGTTTTATGTCACCCCAGCAAGACACTGTCACCTGTCCCCAGTCTAGGCAGAGTAGGGGGGAGCTGTACAGAAAGATGGTGAGGGAGTACCTAGCTGACCATACCAACGTCCGTAGCGATCACTCTGCTCCATACAACTACTGGGTTTCAAAGCTGGACACGTGGCCTGAACTGGCGCTGTGCACCTTGGAGGTGCTGGCCTGCCGTGCCACTAGCATGCTGTCAGAGCGGGTATTCAGTGCAGCTGGTGGCGTCATCACCGATAAGCGTACACGCCTGTCAACTGACAGCTCTGACAGGCTGACGCTTATTAAAATAAACAAAGCCTGGATTTCACCGGAATTCAAATCTCCTCCGGGGGAAAGCAGCTAAAGATTAACATTACTTATGTATCCGATTCCTCTTCTCTAGTCCTCCTACTCCTCCTCCATGTCGTCTTTGCCTAACGCTGACCAAAATAACGCCATTTTTTAGAGGTCCAACTGGCACTCTTTTACCACAATTTTTCAGGAGGGCCCCCTACAGGCCCTCTCTTCAAACAATTTTTCCAGAGGTCCACCTACAGGCCCTCTCTCCAAACAATTTTCCGGAGGTCCACCTACAGGCCCTCTCTCCAAACAATTTTTCCGGAGGTCCACCTACAGGTCCTCTCTCCAAACAATTTTTCCGGAGGTCCACCTACAGGCCCTCTCTCCAAACAATTTTTCCGGAGGTCCACCTACAGGCCCTCTCTCCAAACAATTTTTCCGGAGGTCCACCTACAGGCCCTCTCTCCAAACAATTTACGTCTTTTTCCTATCTTTCTCTCTCTCCAAAACTATTTTTTCCGGATAGCTGCCATATACGGTAATAAACTGAGAAGAATACAGAGAACACATGCCACACTTGATCAAGCTCATAATTTACAACTGTACCGGTTGATGCTAAATTTTTAAATTGGGGTCCTGCGTCGTCATTCACTGAATTTCACTGATCTCCTCAACTTCTTCTCAAAGAACCGAAAGACCATTGTGGAGAGAGCAGCACAGCTCGCCATCAAAGTGACGAACCCCAACGCCAGACGGCGCAGCGAAGAGAGCGAATAAATATCTCTGTGGTTATTTGTGCTAAATAAAAGTTAAATAAACACACAAAAAAAATTGATCTGTTCCTGTGCCCTGATCCACCCAAGTTGAATCTGTCCCATCATGAGAAAGTCCCCCCAAGGAGTCCCCACTGTAACTTGCTTCCCATACAACTAACTCACCCCCCGACACCTGTGTCTCACCATTGTCCACCACCTACTCAGACAACACTGGTAAATCCCCACTGTCAGCACACGGAGACTGCTAAAGGTCTTGCGAATTGGGGCAGAGAATGTTCTGGGGTAGCACATCAGAGAAGGGGTGACTATGGGGTTCCCAGGGAGTACGTGACGCACATGCAATCTCCATCCAAAAGTCATACTGAGGCTCACCACCATGCTTTACACTGCAATCCTATTACTGAGGCTCACCACCATGCTTTACACTGCAATCTTATTCAAAGACAGACAATCAGGAGTTCACCGCCAGGTTGTCAGGCAGCATTTTTAAGTGGGTCACCATTACCGTGTCCCTGAAAATTGCCTTGGGGTCATCGCCAGACTATTTTTATGAAAGGCCATGGGGTTCTATACACACAGTGCTGACGGAAGCCCATCAGCCTTTCTAAACACAATTGAATCTGTCCCATCATGAGAAAGTCCCCCAAGGAGTCCCCACTGTAACTTGCTTCCCATACAACTACCTCACCCCCGACACCTGTGTCTCGCCATTTTCCCACCACCTCCTCAGACAACACTGGTAAATCCCCACTGTCAGCACACGGAGACTGCAAAAGGTCTTGCGAATTGGGGCAGAGAATGTTCTGGGGTAGCCCATCAGAGAAGGGGTGACTATGGAGTTCCAGGGAGTACGTGACCACATGCAATCTCCATCCAAAAAGTCATACTGAGGCTCACCACCATGCTTTACACTG
>ONZH01031136.1:0-47979 GCA_900303285.1 Rhinella marina
TCAGTCGCATTATCGTGTCTTGAAACAGAGGTGAAGGACATAGACCTACAGGGAAATTTCCTGTAGGCCAATGTCCAGGTACACATGATCTGATGCTTCAGCATTGCTATGAGAATCAAGTACTCATGCACCTGGCCAGAAGCCGCAACTGTTCTCCTGAATTCAGCTATATCACTGTCCTCAATATGGTGATAAGGCAGTATTTTGTGCTGCACTGTGATATTTGGTTCTGTAGGGGCGGTATTTTGTGCTGCACTGTGCCAGTATTGCTGGCCCAACCTCCTTGATAAGAACTGTACCTACTTCTGAAAAGTATGTCAACTTTGACCTTCATTAAAAAACTGCTATTTGTTGTAAAAAAAAAAACAGCTTCATCATTTGAACAGCACCACTGTGTTCTCTCACAAGGGATCCCTGCCTTGCACCCACCTCACAATGTCACAATCACCAAGGGCACCCCACTTTGCATCAGGCAGTAGCCAGGGTGTAACCTGAGGGAAAGAAAGGGTTTATCCCTTCCTTCACTGTGTGTGTGTGCATGGCCCAGGGCCTGCCGGAGCAAGATTGCAACCATAAGTACTACCACCCACCTATCATCGCACAGACACTCTCATCCTCTCCAAAAGCTCCAGTCCCAAATATTCATGAGCTTCTTGCTTTCCCCGCCCACCCGCTGCTGATACAGTTGGAAAAAACTGTCAATCAGAGGTAGGTGGGCGGGGAGAGTTATGAGCTCATGAATATAGGGACTCATTGGTATGCACTGGAGCTCTTAGGATTTAAAAGTGAGAAAACCCAGAAAACCCTTTAAGATTCGTTGGACCCATTACCATGGGAATACTTCTCAAAGAGATATCATGATTTATACCAATTTCAGAAATTTGACATAAGTCACTTGGAGGAAATTTAAAGGGAAATTATTATTATGAAAATGAGAAATAATTTCTGGCAGCATGTTATAGAGCATGAGGAGCTGAGCAGATTGATGTATAGTTTTATAGAAAAAGATTCAGTATAACCCTTATTTTTATTCATTTAAAGTCCTGTAATATTCTGGGCTTTGACGTCCAGGAGGCGGTCCTATCAGTGATTGACAGCTTCCCCTCTATGACTGTGTATACAGAGATGGCTGTCAATCACTGATAGGACCGCCTCCTGGAAGTCAAAACCCAGAAGGAGCAGGAATTTAAATGAATAAATTGTACGTAATACTGAATCATTACTCAAAGGAACTGTATTTCAACCTTCTCAGCTCCTCCTTCTTTATAACCTGCTGCCTGCAGCTCAGATACAAGGTTCAACATGACAGGTTCCCTTTAAGGAGATCGGGTAGGACTTGAAATGGAGTCTCAGTCTCACATAACTATAGGGGATGTAGAAGATGAGGTAGCACCTTTGGCCCCAAGCATGAGAGGACCCAAATGGGGACACCAGTGACTACAGATGAGCAAATTGATTCTGAAATATTGGAATTCAACCCAAATTAAAAAAAAATATATTGATTTATTAGAATCAGAATTTCATGTGATTTGGCAGAATCGAGGAAGAGAGACTTTTCCAGAACACTTTCAATTCCAGTTGAATTTATTCAGACAAGAATCAGATCAGACAAGTGATTCGGTCGAATTGCACTAGAATCAAATTTATAAAAATGTTCTCATCTTTGTTGGAAGGCCTTTAATAAATTTTGCATTTAAGCCCAGGAGCCTCAAGTTACGCCCTGTGGTCTCATAAATCCTAGTGAGCTTGGACACAGAACTTGAGATACAGATACAGAGCTTGGAGGACAGAAATAACTGACTTGTTCAAGATTGTTCTTTCACACAGAGACCTGACCAACATCCAGAGCCATCCTGGCATTGAGGTGTATTTTCTCCCTATCTCCCTGCCTCCCTCTCCCTGCTCAGCCCCAGCCTCTTGTTCTCATTCGATCCTTCATACTGAGGAATTTCTAGGTCACAGATCTGTGCATCTCCAGTGTTTCCCTGCGTTCTCATGCTTTCTGTTATCATCATCCCCCCCCCCCATTCATGGTACTCCACCCTCCCTCCGCTCTGTATGAGATCTGCCCTCCCCTTTGTTTACCTGCTCTCTCATCCGTCACTCTCACAATACATTTTAGTCTCTTTTTGCTGTGCCAGTTTCCCTTCTTGTCCTCAGCTGCATCTATTCCCTTCATTGCCCCTAGCGGAACCATTGCCAACTGTGCCCTGCTTTTTTTTGGCTTATGTTTTTATGCACTTATCCTTACAGTACCTTTCCCTCACATTACACTATGAATGACCTCAGTTCCATGGGACCGTCGTGCTCAGCTGCATACAAAAAATGTTTTTCTAAAAGTATATCGAAAAAATTGTAGTTTTCAAACATAGAGAAACCAAATGTATCATGGCATAAAGGTGGCCCAGAGAACAGTTGATCTGTTGATGGTTGATGGTGTCAACATCTCCCCAGCTTCATGGGAAATGTAGTACAATAAGGCAGGCAGCAGCAATTCAAAAGAACAGTAAATACTTAGTGGCTTAGTTGGAGGTCTCAAGTGAGGAGACATCCTCTAAGGTCATGATCACATTGTGGATATTTCACGTGAATTCTTAATAGTGGCAAATCGATTCTAAAATTCAACCTGAATTTTTTCAAAAAGTTCTGATTTTATTGAACCCAAATTCTGAGTCGTTCAATTCAGGAGAATTAAGGCATGAGAGGGAGAGAGAGAAGAGAAAGACAGAGAGAGAAAAATAGCTTTTTCCAGGCAATCCAAAAACTTTTTACATAAATTTGATAAAAATTGAAATTTGCCCAAATCCAACAAAAAAAAATTGTTCATCTCTAATTCTGACACATATCGTGCTATGGTGTGGATAAAAAAAACAAAGATACATAGTGATTTGTCACTTCTTGATGTGAAATCTGCATGGAAATCATGGTGAGTGGGCAGTCACATGTGGAATAATCTGTATACTGATCTGAAGACTGGCAAACTGCAAATCCACCATGGATTTTTGAGATGGACAAACCAACCGTGTGAAGAAGCCCTTAGACATTCATAGTCTCCAACAGAGCATGTGGATATGAATTGTGTTAATCCGCTTAACCCTTTAGGGTATGTTCACATGGTGGATTTTTCTGTCTGAAAAAT
Source organism: Rhinella marina (assembly GCA_900303285.1). Taxonomy (NCBI): domain Eukaryota; kingdom Metazoa; phylum Chordata; class Amphibia; order Anura; family Bufonidae; genus Rhinella; species Rhinella marina. Next base: position 3,140 of record ONZH01031136.1, read on the forward strand.
CTGCTTGAGCATCCAGTGCTGACCCTTACATGCCATGGATCTGCACACAGATTAGGCTAATTTCACACACTAGCGTTTTAAAATTCCGGTATTGAGTTCCATCATAGGGGCTCAATACCGGAATAAAACGCTTCAGTTTTGTCCCCATTTATTGTCAATGGGGACAAAACTGAACTGAAGACAACGGAATTCTCCTGAAAGCATTCCGTTCCGTCTTCAGACCGGAGAACAAACCGAAGTATGCTGCGGTTTGCTCTCCGGTCCAGGCATCCGCACCAAGACGGATCCGGAATGACCCCCAATGCAAGTCAATGGGGGCGGATCCGTCTGGTGTGACCACAATGGTAACCGGATCTGTCCTCCATTGACTTTCAATGGAGTTCATGACGGATCCGGCTACACATACACGCAATACACACATACAGACATAGACATAGACATACACATAAACATACACAGACATATACACATACAAATACACATACATACTTACATGCTCCCCGGCAGGTCTTCTGAGCGCCGGAGGGACAGGTCGGCGCGCACAGATGACGATTCCACCAGGCGCCTAGCAGAGGGCGCTGTGGGGAATCGTCACCTGTGCGAGTCGTCCTGCTACTCCGGCGCTCCGAAGACCTGCCGGGAGCATGTAAGTATGTATGTGTATTTGTTTGTCTATATGTGTGTGTGTCTGTGTGTATGTATGTACTGTGTGACATGTGTGGGGCCGGAGCGCGGTTCCGGCTCCACACATGTCGCTGCGGCAGTCCTGATCCGGCAGCACCCTTCACCTGCCGGATCAGGCCTGCCGCTAGTGTGAAAGTAGCCTAAGTCACATTCAAAGCTGTGTGTATCCCCAACATTATAGATGACCAAATTGAAGCAAATGAAGTAGAATTTGATCTCAATTTCAGGATGAATTAGATATGCGCAAAGCCGAATTTCCTCGGTATCATCATAAAATCATACTTACATCCTCCATTTGCTCGCAACAGGATGCCCACCCCTATCTTGATTGAAGATCTCGGTCGAAATCCCGTGCTTGGTGATGTATGATGTCATGACGCCAGATAGCGTGATGACGTCATCTCGGGCCACGTGAGGTTTCACGCCAGATTTTAAAGCAATATGGCTGCGGCTGGCCCGTCATGAGAAAATGGAGGCAGTAAGTATGATTGAATTTATTTTTTCTGTTAATTTTACACTGTTTTCACTCTTAGATGCCGCAATCCTGTATGAACGAAACATCTGAGGGGTCCAATGATGGGGGAGCTGCGATATCGCCGCTCCCTGTCATTGCACCCACTACCTACAAAAAAATGTGCTTCGTGGCGAAGTCATTTGTCACAAAACATAATTTTTTTTGTACAATTCGGCGAATCGTATTTTCCAAAACTTCACTCATCTTTACCCTACAGTATCCAGGGTGGAATTCGTCGGATTCCACATCAAGAAGCAGCTTTTGATTTCTTGTTCTCTTTAGAGTTGAGCGAATCCTAAAAGATTCGGGGGTTCGGAATTCGGCCCGAATCCCACCGCGGGATTCGTGGGTTCGGGCCGAATCACGAATCCCATTAAAGTCTATGGGACCGAATATTTTTGCAGGGGCCAAAGGTTCTGTACAGTCAAGTTTGCCCAACATGTGAAAACCTCAGAAAAAGATGGAAACACCTTGGAAATGGATAGGAACACCAGGGGAAGCATGTAGGGATGCCTCTGAGGCTCCCTAATTGCACCATTTTTTCTAAATCTGGCCAATAGTCTGGTGATGACCCCAAGGCAATTTTCAGGGACACGGTAATGGTGACCCACTTAAAAATGCTGCCTGACAACCTGGCGGTGAACCCCTGATTGTCTGTCTTTCATAACATTGCAGTGTAAAGCATGGTGGTGAGCCTCAGTAATAAGATCGCAGTGTAAAGCATGGCAGTGAGCTCAGTATGACTTTTTAGATGGAGATTGCATGTGGTCACGTACTCCCTGGAACCCCACAGTCACCCCTTCTCTGATGTGCCTACCCCAGAACATTCTCGCCCCCAATTCGCCAGAGCCTTTTGCAGTCTCAGTGTGCTGACAGTGGGGGATTTACCAGTGTCGTCTGAGGAGGTGTGACCAATGGCGAGACACAGGTGTCCGGGGGGGGGGGGGGGTGAGCCACTTAAAAATGCTGCCTGACAACCCTGGCGGTGAACCCCTGATTGTCTGTCTTTCAATAAGAATTGCAAGTGTAAAGCATGGTGGTGAGCCTCAGTAATAAGATGGCAGTGTAAAAGCATGGCGGTGAGCCTCAGTATGACTTTTTAGATGGAGATTGCATGTGGTCACGTACTCCCTGGAACCCACAGTCACCCCTTCTCTGATGTGCTACCCCAGAACATTCTCGCCCCAATTCGCAAGACCTTTTGCAGTCTCAGTGTGCTGACAGTGAGGATTTACCAGTGTTGTCTGAGGAGGTGGTGGACAATGGCGAGACACAGGTGTCGGGGGGGTGAGGAGTTGTATGGGAAGCAAGTTACAGTGGGGACTCCTTGGGGGGACTTTCTCATGATGGACATATTCAACTTGGGTGGATCAGGCAACAGGAACAGATCAATTTTAAAAGTGTGAGGCAACCATCGGCACCACAACCCGCTTGGGAGAGGCAGTGGGCATTGTGTTTAGAAAGGCTGATGGGCTTCCGTCAGCACTGTGTGTATAGAACCCCTTGGCCTTTCATAAAAAATTTGGTTACAAAGCCGCATGACTCCTGAAAAATGTTATTAGAAAGACGGATACTTTCCTGAAAAATGTTATTAGAAAGACGGATTACTTTCCTGAAAAATTGTTAGTAGAAAGCGCGATGACTTTCCTGAAAAATTGTTTTATATGTAACTCAGATGAAGAGGAGGAGGAAAGCAAGCAATTTAGGAGGTAGCCTGAGGTGGGAATGAGAACTGGGGGGATATCCATGACCTGTTCATCTTGATGAACGTGAGGATGTCGGCGTTGTCGGTGGACAGGTGCGTCCGTTTGTCCGTAATGATACCCCCGGCGGCACTAAAAACCCTTTCAGACAGTACACTTGCAGCAGGGCAGGCAAGCACCTCAAGAGCATACTGCGCAAGTTCTGGCCACCTGTCCAGCTTGGCCAGCCAGTAATTATAATGGCGTGAGTTATCGGTCAGGACGTTGGTCTGGTCTGCGACATACTCCTCACCATCTTGCGATACTGTTACGGCCTGCTCTGCCTGCCCTGTGGCTTGTGTCGTACTCTCTTGCTGGGGTTTAAGAAACTTGGCAAAAGCATGGAATAGTGTACCCCTGCCCTTGGCGCCTACACTGACTTTCCCCCTCCTCTCCTCTCCAACTTCGGCCACTGCAGTCTGCCCCCTGTTGCTCGACTGTTCTGGAAAGGTCTGTAGCAGTTTCTGAACCAGGGCCCTTGTGGTAGAAAGTGACTCGGTGCCTCCTTTCCTCCACGGGTATTAGTTGGGCAAAGTTGTCCTTGTAGCGTGGGTCAAGGAGGGTGTACACCCAATAGTCATTGGTGGACAGTATCCTCTTGACCCGGGGATCACCACAAAGACAGCCAAGCATAAATTGTGCCATGTGCCCTACTGTGCCAACACGCAAGCCTTCAGCCCTCCTCACTTAGCGGACTCTCCATCTCCTCCTCCCCCCTTCTTCCGACCCCAATTCATCCTCCTCAAGCCCATACCCGCTCAACAGGTAGCATGGAATCACCCCTGATGCATGGTGCCCCAAGAGTTTCTTCCTCCTCCTCCTCCTCAGTTCCGCGCTGCGAATCTGACAACAGGGTGCTCTCAATGTCACTGTCTCCCCCACCTCCTGTGACACTGCTGAAATCCTCAGATCTTAGGTTCCGCAAGGAGTTCTGGATGAGGCACAACAGAGGGATAGTGACACTGATGATGTGTGCATCACCCACTAACCATCTCTGTTGCCTCCTCAAGGACCTAAGACCTGGCAGATGCCAGCCATCCACGTCCACTCCTCAGCATAGACATGAGGAAGCTGACTGGCCTGACTACCACTCGGGGGATCAGCTGGCAGTCTACAACTGCCTGCGTTGTTTGGTACACCCTGGCTAGCATGTGTAACGTCGAATTCCAACGCGTGGGAAACGTCCAACATAGCAGCCGGTGAACAGGGAGTTGTAGCCGCCCTTGCACAGTCCTGAGGTCACGGCATCGGTGGTGGACTTGCGAAAATGGGCGCATATGCGCCGCACCTTGGTGAGCAACTCACTCAACTGGGGGTAGGTCTTGAGGAAACGCTGGACACAAGTTGAGCACGTGGGCCATGCAGGGCAACGTGAGTCAGCCCACCAAGATGCAGAGCCGCCACCAGGTTACGCCCATTATCGCAGACCACCATTCCTGGCTGAAGGTTCAGCGGCGCCAACCACGCATTGGTCTGCCCCCTGATGCCTGTAAGAGCTCTTCAGTCGTGTGCCTCTTATCCCCCAGGCTCAGCAAGTTTCAGGACTGCCTGCTGCCGCTTCCCTACCACAGTGCTGAAAACTGCTGGCCCATCGAGGAAGCGAGACTTGACGATTGGGGCCTCACTGCCACTTTGGAGGAGGAGGAGGTGGTGGAGGAGGAGGTGGAGGCATAATGTGAGACACACAGACGGAACTATGTCCCGCAATTCGTGGTGTGGGTAGCACATGTGGCAGCCCCACGATCGGTCTCTGCCCCAGCCTCCACCAGATTGACCCAATGTGCCGTGAGGGAGATGTAATGTCCCTGGCCACCGGTAACTTGTCCACGTATCTGTGGTCATGTGGACTTTACACAAACCGCGTTTTTGAGAGCGTGGGCGATGTTCTCAGACACATGCCGGTGGCAGGGCCGGGGACGGCCATATCGGCAAAATAGTGTCGGCTGGGGACAGAGTAACGGGGGGACTGCCGCCTCCATAAGGTTTGCGGAAGGATTCTGTATCCACAATCCTGTACGGCAACATTTCCAAACTAATCAGCTTGGTGATTTGCACATTTAGAGCTGCGCATAGGGGTGGGTGGCAGAGCTGAACCCGGACATACCTTTAATTCACCCAGGCAGCCCTCCTGAACAGGGCATCGGAGCATCCTATGCTCCGATGCCCTCCTTTGCCCCTGCGCTAATTAGCGAGGGCAAAGGCATTTTAGCCCGGTTTCCGGTGACGTACAGGGCTCTTGCCAGGCGGAGGGCTTCCGCCCGGCAAGTGAGCCCGGTAACGTCACCGTGCTGATGGGTGGGCTTTAAGCGCTGCCCTAGCCAGTAAAACGGCTAGGGCAGCGCTAAAGCTGGCCCATTACAGCCGGTGACATCACCGAACTCACTGCCCGGGCGGAAGCGTCCGCCCGGCAGTTGTGTTATGTAAACAAAAGAGCCTTTGCCCTGCACGATCCAGCGCAGGGCAAGGGAGGGCATCGGAGCATGAGATGCTCCAATGCCCTGTTCAGGCGGGCTGCCTGGGTGATATATAAGGGTAATGTCCAGGTTCAGCTCTGAACCCGGACAACCCCTTTAAATATGGCTGGTGCAATTCTTTTCAGACCTATCCCAAAAAAAAATTATGCGCACTTGCGCAACTTAAACGCAAAACCACAGAGCAATACGGTATCTATACGCTGTTCGGTAATGGCACCCTGATGAGATGTACCGTCTATGACAGCTGAGCTCACTCAGAATAAACGCACTATATAGAAAGATATTTTGCTGTAATTCTTTTCAGACCTATCCTATCATGCACAGGAATATATCTGTTTAAGATATGTATAGTTTGTGCCTGTGTACCAGCTCTGCACACAAAGGCTGACAGCATACACTGTAGTTTCCTTCAGAGAATCAATTGCTTTTTAAGACTGTTGTGGCTTTCTTTTCCTACACAGAATACAGGCTGATAGTATATACTGGTTTTTCAGAGTAAAGATAGTCTTTAAAAAGACTTTTCTTGCTTCCTAAGTTCTAACTGCCTGCTGCACACACTACAGAGCTAACTCTCCTATGTCTTGTCTGGTCCCCTTCCCAATGCAGAATGAGGCTGAGGCTGCAGATCCTAGACTTCCTACCATAGGTCAATTCGGTCACATGTCACTGCCAGCCAATCAGTGCTGGGGAGACATAGGGGCTGTTACATCACAGCAGGCGTTCCCACAGGCTTACCTTTGCTGCTGATTGGCTGAAAAAAACGGGCATTTCACGCGGGCAGTGACGCACGGATAGTCACGAGTCCGCAGCTGCCTCGTGATGCCGAGCCGAAGCGGGCAATATTCGAGCGAATCCCGAATCTTGCCCGCTTCGGCTCGCTCATCACTAGTTCTCTTCAAGATGTGGTTTTTCAAATCAATACTATTATTCAAAATTTCATGAACAAGGGAGAGGGAATGTAAGCAGATTTCATTCAGATTTTTGGAAAGGAATACGCCTCAGATTCCACGCAGAATTTTTACTGTGTGAATGGAGCCTTAACAGAGGTCAATTGAGATCCTCACTCAATTTTTCCAGGAACAGATATTACTGGGCAGCCATGGTGGCTCAGTGGTTTAGCACTAGTGTCATGCAGAGCTAGGTTCAAATCTGACCAAAGGACAACATCTTCCTATGTTTGGGTGGATTTCCTCCGAGTACTCCACAAAGTAAAATAAATAAGCTAAGAAACTGGCACAGTAAAGGAGTGTCTGTTCAATATCACAGGATATGGATAACTACTAGATTGGTGGGGGTTCTACTTCTGGGCCCCCACTGAGAACAAGGGCCCCATACCCCCTGTTGACCCCTGGAAAGAGCAAAGCGGCCAGTTGCACATGTGCGTGGCCGCTCCATTCCTTTGGAGTTCCGTAGATCTCCGGAACTCGCATAGAAATAAGTGGCGAGGCTGTGCGCATGTGTGACTGGCCAATCAGGGAGCTGCAGGGCATAGGGCCCCCCATTCTCGTGATGGTGGGGTCCCAACAGTAGGACCCAACAATCTAGTAGTTATCCCTTGCATAAGGAATAACTTGTAACACCAGATACGCCTTAAAGTATTATATTTTTCGATGTGACTTTTTAGGATAAATGTCTTTACAATTAGCCAGGTCACCATAAATTGTTAGTATTTCAGGAAGTCTACAATTCACAAGGGACTGCATGGCAAGCTCTGTGAGCTGCAGGATATTTGACCTATGTTCTGTCTTGACATGGAATGTTTGTCATTAAATGCCACAGCTAATTCATCCCAACAGTGATAATAAGATTTTACCGCAACATGGTGGGTTGCAGCTGTCTTCTCCCTCCAATGCGACAGGGTGGTCTTGGTTATAATTGTGGCTGATATTATGTGAATCTTAATAATGACAGTACAATTCTGTATTAGCTGTGAAAAAGGTCTAAAAAAAATAGGGCACTTATATCAGAATGTGGCCTTCTTATGTGGCTTGTATATGTATATGAAAAAGTGAATACAAAGTTTTTTTTTAAATTGCCTTCGGGTATATTTGATACACCCCGATTTGAAGAGCCTCATAAATTAACATTAATTCCACATTGCAACATAATACGGATGAAAAATATGCTCCTAAAAATATGCACCTAAACTTCATTAATTGCCACAGATAACACCTCTACTAAACCTTTTTCAACTTGGCCAAACAAAGACTGAGTGTGAAGGTAAAATAGACAAGTTGTCAAGCAGACAAGTTGATAAATATACCCCAGGATTTGCCGCCGTCCCTAAGGATAAGTGTTGAGCAAAGAGAAGCATTCGAAGTCCGAAGTTTAGGAAAACATCAATTCGAAACGGATCTGAATTTTCTCGCTCTCCATGGTGACAAATTAGGTTTAAAATGGCGGCTGCACATGTTACAAAGCATAACTAAGTGTAGAGAAGACAGGCCCAGGATCAAAGATCATTATTATGTCATGCAGATAGCTAATCTGCAGATAGCCACCCCCTGTGATGTGAGCCATATAAAACCATCAGCCCATGTGTCCCTGCCATTGTCCTATGAGCTGAGCATAGGGAGAAACATGGCAAACGCCATCTGCTAGGCAACAGTGTTGCTGAAAAACGATTAATAGAAGAATATTGGAGAGGGAGACTGCAGGGAGAGTGCTAGGAGAGTGGAGGGAGAGTGGAGGAAGAGTGTAGGGAGAGTGCAGGGACAGTGCAGGGAGACTTATTCTGAGTCAGTTTTATTTATTTATTCCTACATTTACTTATTCCTTCATTAGCCATAAACTAAGATATGTAATTCAATACCAATAAGATGGATTCCACTGCCAGTATGCCAACCAATACCATCAAGTCTGCACCCCTAAGGGGGGCAGGTCTAATGATGACCATCCTCATCTTTTGTTGGTTTACGTCTTCCAAATCATCCTTCAAAGTCCTAGAAAAGTCAGCAAGATGCAGAGAGGAGGAGCTGGATGTTCCTGATGACATATTCTCATCAATATTAGATGATGTGGAAAAGGAGGAAAAGCAGATGGCAGAAGAAGGGCTCCCACCTGCTCTGTAGAGTACCTCTGTAGAGCAGGAGAGCGCTGGGGTTGGAGAATTGGGTATGCCAGAGCTGATCAATATTCTGTGTTTACTGTCAAATAACCTGCAGGAGATTACAGGCCAGAACAGCCCCCACCTAACCAACCAAATCCCATCCCAGCAACAGCCACTGTTTAAAGGTGCATCAAAGGTGCTGCATGGCCATTAACAATGAAGACCGACAATTAAATAAAAGGTAACTGTGTGCTAATTGGCCGCATGGTTCTTCACCACAGTATGGCATCAACCTGGCCACAGCACGGCCGCTTCGTGTGGCAGTACCCTAAGACAGAGTGGCCTGGGTATACCTGATTTATAGCAATTCGCAACAAATTAATTTGGAATGAATTTTTTAGTGAACTTTGCCAAATCTATTTTTTTAAAACTTTGCTTATCTCTACTAAGGATCTTTGATTGCTGGCAGAACTCCTTGAAACAGAGAGACAGATAAGACTGGCTGACAATCTAATGTGTAGGGCCAGTGACTCCCCCAGCATACCACATTTATAACTTCTAAAGGTGCCCAACTCCCCATACACATACAAACGTGGCTTGGCTGGTCATGTATGTGTTTTAAACAAGGAGAGAAGCGAAAGCCGCTGCCAAACACCTCTGAGGTGGCTTATCTCCCAAAAAGAACAAAAAAGATCCAGCATTAAAATTCCCCAGGCCTGATCCTTCTCTCCTCTGACATAATTTGTTGAGGGACAGTCTGAAGCTCCCCATACATGGCTGCTTTGGCCAACAATACTATGTGTATGGGGTCCTTTAATCTTCAACCTTAAAGGTGTTGCATATTGTGCCCCACCTTTTATATAATGAAAAAAAACTAAAATCAGACATCATATAATACATGAAAATCTCTTTCTAACAAAGCTAGAACCAGCCCTGCACCTCACATGGATCCAGAGATCTCCTCATTCATTACTCCAATTGCTCTGCTAGATTTATTTTAATTCATTTCTATACTAAATTTTAAGTACCGTATTTTTCGCCTTATAAGACGCACTTTTTTCCCCCCAAAAGTAGGGGGAAAATGCGGTGCGTCTTATAGGGCGAATACAAGTGAGAGCTTCCATAAGGAAGCGCTCACTTGTACGTAGGGACCCCCATCAGACCTCAGATCAGCCCACCCAGCCACTTATAAAAACTTTACTTACCTGTCCTGCGCTGCTGCTGGCTGCCCTCCGGTCCCGCACTCCACTCTTTTCCCTGCCGGTGCATACTATGACCTGACGCTCAGCGTCAGGTCATAGTGCGCGCCGGCAGGGAAGAGAGTGGAGTGCGGGACCAGAGGGCAGCAGCAGCGCAGGACAGGTAAGTAAGGTTTTTATAAGTGGCTGGGTGGGCTGATCTGAGGTCTGATGGGGGCACAAGACTCTGCTCTGAGGTCTGATGGGGGCACAAGACGCTGATCTGAGGTCTGATGGGGGCACAATATGCTGATCTGAGGTCTGATGGGGGCACATTCTGCTGATCTGAGGTCTGATGGGGACACATACTGTTGATCTGAGGTCTGATGGGGGCACATTCTGCTGATCTGAGGTCTGATGGGGGCACATTCTGCTGATCTGAGGTCTGATGGGGGCACATACTGTTGATCTGAGGTCTGATGGGGGCACATTCAGCTGATCTGAGGTCTGATGGGGGCACAGTGGGCTGATCTGAGGTCTGGTGGGCGCACATTGAGATGGTATGGGGGCACAGTGGGCTGATATGGGGCCACAGTGGGCTGATCTGAGGTCTGTTGGGGGTCTAACATGGAGGGCTGATGGAGTTCTGACATTGAGGACTGATATGGGGGTCTGATGTGATGTCCTGAAATTTATGAGCAGTCTGATAAGAGGATCTGACGAAAAATATTTTTTCTTATTTTCCTACTCTAAAACCTAGTTGCGTCTTATAGGGCGAAAAATACGGTACATGCAATTACAAAAGTATTTATTTCCAGGTACTGGTTTGAAAACTGTTGAATATTTTCCGTGGTACAATTCCATTGAATAGCAATTTGTCTGTCACATGGATTATTTATCTCTTTGATAGCCAGCCCTTGTCCTTGTACACAAGGGAAAGCCACTGATCCTACATTAGTTAGTCATTATCTTCTCTATAGATGTGGTTCAGCACCACACATTAACACTTGGTTAATAATCCCTCATATAACCATAATATAAATGTTGGGTATTTTACGTTTGGTGGCTCAGCTCTTGTAAATGAGATACATATAGAGGGTCCTTATAAGACTGATTTTGTCTATTTCACATAATAGAGGTCCTACATCCTAGAGGGTAAACAAGCAGATTGAGAGAATCATTTTATTTGGAAGGAGGTAGGGGTGGGATTATTCTAACATGGAGTATTATTAATTCATTTTAATAAATATTAATTTAGTTAGCAGTTCTTCATTTTGTTTAGACTAAAACTGGTCATACATGACCAATAGCTTTTCCACCAAACAGCTTTATCTCTATACAGTGGCCGTGTTTGGGGTGGCCCCCAACACTACACTGGGACCCCCGGACACAGTTGAGGTGTCACCATGTTTAATGCTCTCTGGAAGGGATGGAAAGGCGTGGTACACCCCAATGGGAAATAAGTCCAGAGAGTCAGGGTCTGTAGTAAACCAGTGTGCTTCTTTACTGGAGTAATTCAAGTGCAAAACAATACAGGCGAGGCATAGGGCTGGCTTCTCCAGTCTCCTCCCTGGCAGAAGAAGGGTTTGATGCTGAGGAAACACCTGAGCTAGCTGTCCCTCTCTCTCAGAAGGCTGGTACCCTGGCCAAAGGCTGGAGGCCCACTGTCTGTGGTAGAATATCCCTATCTCAGTGTCTTCTTCTGGTCACTTTGTTTGTATGGCAGAGTCTCCTCTCCTAAGCACTGTTCCATAATTTCAACACTACGTACTCTGACTGCTCTTCTTATATACAGTTTCTGGCTAAAGTAGAACCTTCTAGTGGGAGAGGTGGAGTGGAGACACTCAGCACAAACAATTGCAATGTAACAACTCCTATCTCTCGTACACTTGCAGTAGTTTCAATTACACTCAATGGCAACGACACAGTAGTGTTTTCAGACATAACAACAGAGCTAAATAAGGCTACTTTCACACTAGCGGCAGGGGTGTCCAGCAGACTGTTCCAGCGGTCCGTGCTGACGCTAGTGCATGTCTGCGGCCCGAACTATGCTCTCTCCCCATTCACTATAAAGGGGGTGGGCCGGAGTTCAGGCCACAGCACGGCAAACATGCCGAGAGGCGGCTGGGCAAAAATTACAACATGTCGTAGTGTTAGTCCGGCCGGACACCCCTGCCGCTAGTGTGAAAGTAGCCTAAGACATCCAGAATGTCAGTCTGTCTGGTTTTCGTAGTAAACAAGTTTGTTTTTATCCCCTCCAAAACATACTCTTCTTTAAAACTTATGGTGACTATGGACAATTACTGGCTTATAATTATTACCTAGAAAGTCCCAAAAGTCTCTCAGTACTCAGTATTCATTAACCCTTTCCACAGTAGAAAGGCCCTTTCACACGACCATGGAGCACAGGTAGGGGCAGGAGCGCACTGCGTCAATGGTTGCTATGACGCCGTGCCCTTCCTAAGGCCGCCGCTGTATAGTAATACACTGTACACACTTGTATAGAGTGTATCACTGTACAGAGGTGGCCTCAGGAAGCGCATGGCGTCATAGCAACCAATGACACCATGCGTTCCTGCCCTTAGAAGGAGCACGGTCCGGGTTTTCACGGACCGTCCCGGACCATGCTCCACGGTCATGTGAAAGGGCCCTAAGTCAATGCGAGTTAACCCTTTACAATAAAATAACATCAGGAATTGATGACTTTGCATAGGGGAAATGTCCACAAATGTCCAGACTTCAAAGTATCGTTGCTCCAGGGCACTACATTTATAGCCAAGACCTCCCAAAATATGATCATTATATATTTATTTTGAATGCTGAATATCTTTAATTTGCTGAATTGATTAGAAAATGTTTAGGATCTAAATTATATTTCTATCAATTGGAAGATCATTGCCCCTTAAAGTGAGTCTGTCAGCAGATTTGACTATGCTACTTTGCTGATAGTACTGCAGTGACCCACTTGATCACTGCTAAATGGGTTAATGCTTTGATTCACTGTTAAAAGGTTAATATTTAGGTTCGCTGCTACAAAATGTTTACTGTGATGATGATTTATGTGCCATGAATCCAAAAAGTTTATATATAGGTAGGAACTAGTTAATCTGGCATTCTTTAGTTAGTTGCCGAGAGACAGACTGGTCCTTCCTGTTTATGGTTAGAACTGGGGCTGGGGGCGTAGCTATAGGGGGTGCAGAGGTAGCAGTTCCTACCAGGCCCACAAGCCTGAACTGACCCAAAGACCCTTGTACCACATAAGAAGACTTTGGTATTATAGAAAGTGCATGCTGGTCAAGTTATACCTCTGGCTGGAGGGGTAAGGGCAAAAATTTGGCATGGGGGGTGTCGTTTCAATTTTTGCCTCAGGCAGCATGAAGACTATGTGATTCCTGGCCCTCGCCACAAAACCAGGGAAGGGGGCCCAAGCTCAACTCTTGCACCAGGGCCCCTGAGCCTTTAGCTACGCCTCTGGCTGGGGCCCCATCACTTTGACTAACGTTTTGGGGACATCCTTTAATTTTGAACCGTTCATTGTACCACTATAGTATAGTCCGATGATGCAACTGGCTGTATGCAGCCAGGCCAAGCCCACTTACAGCATCCAAGATCATGCACCCATTTGTCGCTCTGGGTTGCTGTGTCTTAGCCACCTGCAGCCAGCGGCACCATGGGGCCATACACTTACTAATATGCATTGTGAGCGGCATATTCTAGATTTTGAATACTGACACCCACAATAACATAAAGGCATACTTATGACATACAAATAACATATAAAAGTATGTAAAGAAAAAACTATTGAAAGCTATAAATTGTGCTAAAAGCTTTTTTCTATCTTTTCCGAGACATTCGCCCATTGCAGCTCTAGCCTTTGTCTGACCACAGTAAATTACATAATAGAGGGTGATCCTTTGTTTGACCTCAGTCATTGCCTTATCCCATCCCATGTGCATCCAGGAAAGCTGAGTCAGAAGAGAAGTGTGTGAACCCACAGATGAGCCTCCCTTCTCCTTTCACCGTGGACTCAGTCTTGGCCTTTGTCTATTGTGCTCCCATCTCTATTTTTCACCTGCGTGTCATAGAAACAGGTTCAGCACACATTTCACAGCTCTTTGACCCTTTTACTCATCATTCCCTGAGGAGATCTACTTAAGACGGCATTTCTCAGTCCTCAGGGGAACATCACTACCTGCAGGAAATCCAATATCTGATTCAAAATGCTTTTCCAAAAATCAAGGACTTTATTACGAGTGCATGCATTACATTACAATGCCCTCTTCTCTGTCCAAGTAGAAGCATAAGAGGACATCAGTAGTATAGGGTTAGGGGCCAGGCAATGGCATGCAACCCTAACAGGGAACAGCTGACATGACCTAGGCTAAATCACAACAGGCAAACTTTTTCAACCAGCGTTCAACTGGCCCACTGGAATACCAAAGGATCCTCTGGTGGACCCATGCTCTGTTACCATAGAGGGCTCCAGAGGTCCAGACTCCAGAGAGAACACATTTGGGAGACAATACATTGCCACTAGAGTCTATATCTTTGGATCAAAATCTATTAGACTTATGATGATATGGGAGTGGGTCCTGAGAATAATTTTCTCTGGTTCGTCCAAGGAACCCCAGTTTGACCATGTGCACAACTTTTCCCCATTGAGATGAACTCCAACAGGGATACATGGCGACATTTAGTTTAAGGACTGAATATTCACCAAGCGGACACACATTTGAACACGCGCTCAAGCAAACAGAGCAGGAGGCAAAAAAAGGAATGCTTGTCAGCAGCACATCTCTGCTTGTAAATGAGGGAGGTGCTGTCGAAATGGGGCAGATTTACTAATATTGGTGCACTTTGCATTTTCTAGACATACGAATCACAGTTTTAAAGTTGTCCCACGAAAAATATTCTACAGTTTTCAAACCAGCACCTGGATCTGAATACTTTTGTAATTGCCTGTAATTGAAAATTTAGCATAGTCACTGAGTTATTCAATAAAATGTATCTGTATAGCACCACCTGCAGTTTGTTTTTTTCTTATTTCTTTGTCCTTTCATCCAACTGTCTCCTGAGCTGTCATAGAAACAGCAGAGAAACACCTCCTGAGCTGTGATAGGGAGAGCTGAGACACGCCTCCTGAGCTATGATAGGGAGAGCTGAGACACGCCCCCTTAGCTGCAGCAGAAAAGTCACTCCTCTTGCGCTGTCAGCTTGATATCAATCTAGCAGAGTAATGAATGTGGAGATCTCTGGATCCATGTGAGGTACAGGGCTGGTTGTAGCTTTGTTAGAAAGTGGCTGCCATGTCCTATTGTCTGATATCTAATGTCTGATTTAAATTTTTTACATAAGTCATGGGATAACCTCTTTAATAATAGACACATTTACTATACTGGCGCATAAACCTAATTTTGAGTGTTATAAATCCTGAGCCAGATTTCAGTTACAATTCTGCCTGTACTCCAAAAACTTGTCCAGGCACCAAAAAAAGTTAAAAAAAAACTGCCTAGACTAATCTTACACCACTTATACATTGGTGTAGTTTTACTACAAATATGCGCCAAAATATTAACCCTTTTTTGTCATATGGAGGTGCCTTAAGGCCATACCCCCTTTCCTGTGAAGCCTTGTCCCCTTGTAGGGCGAGGCGTAAAAAGGTTAAAATGGTGACTGGTGATGGTAAATTTAATGCAAAGCATGCACACCAGTTTTTTTGGCATAAGACTGGGGCATTTTTAATAGTAAATCTGTCCATAATATATAGAGAATGGGGGGGATACTGATCAAATTAATGATTGCTTATTTGCCCACCCTGTAAAGTGAAAATGAAAGTAATGGACACCAATCAAATTACATATGGTCAATCTGCACTCAATATGGTCAGAATATCTGCCTCTGTAGAAGTACCCTAATAGTCTACATATATATTAGTCTATAGCTCCCAACTCCAAACATTATCTGTCAAGGGAAAGAAGGATCAGGCAAAGTGAATATTCACCCTACCCTTTTGTTCTCCCTGGACATAAGTGTCTGGCAATGGCTTTCTCCTCTCCCCTATTGAATACATATACACTTTCAGCTGAACCCAATGTATATGTGGGAATCAGGAGGAAGTTGAGATAGATAGCTGACATCTGAACTGAATTGTTTGGCCAATAGCTCTTGAATGCATATAGCAGCCAACACTGGTGTCCTCCCCATCTCCTACTACCCCCCACCTGTGACTAAAAAAGTCCTTTCTGGAGGAAAGCAATCATGCTTTTCTAATCCTGGGTGACTCCTTTAATGTACTCTGAAGAATACCTTCATAAAACATTGTCCTTTAAGTAGAGGACAATGCCCTTGACAAATATTTCAACTCTGTGACTCACTTGGCTTGATCCTGGCCAGGTCCTAATGTCCTTGAGTCTGTCAGAAAAGTCTTGTTAAATGAGTTCTGTACATATCAGGTCCTTAAGTCCCTAATACGCCACCCATGTTGTCCCTAGTCCATTAGGATATCAAATAACTACGAAGTCTGGGCCCACATCACCAGGACACTGACTACTCTGCACCTCTAGGGATAGGATCAAAGTTTCTTCACTGCTTTAGGCATCATTCACACCCCTCGTTATGGGGTTAATTGTGTTGCTCTAACCTTCCGGGTCAATAGGTCAGGCCCCTTTAATGAGAGAACCAGTCCAAAAAACAGACAAGCCCGGCGTCAGGTTTACTATCATGACAGGTATTTGCAAGGACGATGAGGAAGATGCTATAGACAGTGTAAGGAACTTCAGCGGAACTACTTTGGAAAACAAGGGCTTGGAAGGGGTAGCAAAACCCAGCACTATAATGGGAAGCATATTTTGAATGTTGCTATGTGGTACTTTATCTTCCATGCAGGGGCGTAGCTATAGGGGGAGCAGAGGTAGCAGTCGCTACCAGGCCCAAGAGCCTTAAGGGGCCCAAAGAACCTTATGCCACATAAGAAAAACACAAAGCACTAAGGAAAGGGGGGCCCAAGCTGAACTCTTGCACCAGGGCCCATGAGCCTTTAGCTACGCCCCTGCTTCCATGTATGTTGCTGATGTGTTCTGTGACGCAGAAGAAGAGCTTACGTTTTTACTTTCCTTCAAGCAGAGAGAGTATTTTTATAAGAAACTACGGTAGGTCAAATCTGCTGGTGATGACCAAGCAAACATCTTCAGTATGGTTCTTCTCTTTGAAGGCACTGTTTTTCTTTGTGGAGATCCAGTTGGTATAGGGAGCAGGGGCGTAGCTAAAGGCTCATGGGCCCTGGTGCAGGAGTTCAGTTTGGGCCCCCTTTCCTCAATGCTTTGTGTGTCTTCTTATGCGGCACAAAAGTCTTTGGGCCCCCTGAGGCTCCTGGGCCCAGTAGCAACTGCTACCTCTGCACCCCCCATAGCTACGCCCCTGATAGACAGTGATGCTCCCTGAGAAAAAGTGTGCAAATTTGCCCTTCTCAAGGAAGAAGAAAGCCATCTCTAGTGCCACCTATAGGATAACTAGTGCCTCAACTGCATTGGCACCTCACCAAGCTAACCTGAACCATTCTCTATACCAGGGATCAGCAACCTCCGACACTCTAGCTATTCAGAGACTACAACTCCCAGAATGCTTAATTTACCTCTGTGGGAGTTAGACCAACTGAGCATGTTTGCATCCTGGGAGTTGTAGTACCACAGCAGCTGGAGTGCTGAAGGTTGCTTATCCCTGCTCTATACTGTTGACGAGCAAGAACTCCAAAATTGCTGACTGGCAATGGAAAACGGAAGCTAAAATGCTGAAATATTGCTTCAAGGATATAGCATACATGAACTGGACTCTTAAAGAAGACGTGCTACCTCTCCTGACATGCCTGATTTAGTAAATAATTCTATTCCACGTGAAATGATAACTCCAGTTCATCTTTTTCTACGACTCATGCCACATATCATGCCATTCTTCTTTGATTCCTGCTAGTGGTTTATGGATAAAGGTACAGATGGGAGTTACCATGGAGTCTGAGCTTGTTCAATCAGTACTGCCGGGATCAGACTGTACAGGGAGACACCCCCCAACTTGTAACACCCATCTCTACACTTATCCATAAGCTTCTAACAGGAATAAAAGAAGAATGGCATGATACAGAGTCATGGGAAAAGATGATCCAGAATTGTCATTTCACATGGAACAGAATTATTAACTAAACTTAATTACACTTAATTAACTTAATCTTAACTCTTAATTACACAGTGGCAGCCAACTTTTCATTGAAATTTAAAGAGGAATTGCCATCTCTTCTGACATGTCTGTTTTAGTAATTACCTGCATTCCTCGTGTGAAAAAAAAATCTGGAGCATCTATTCTTATGACTCTATGTTGTGCCATTCCTTTATTATTCCTGCTAGACATTTTGAATGAATTGCTTGCAGTTTGCAATGTAGATCCAGCTGGGTGTTACCAGTTGGGCGTGTGTCCCTGCACAGTTTGACACTATCCAATCAGTTCTGCCAGTGTCAGACTGTGCAGGGACACATTCCCAGTTGGTAACACCCATCTGGACCTTCATTGCAAACTGCTGGTAATTCATTCATAACTTCTACTAGGAATAACAGTGGAATTGCACAACATAGAGTCATACGAATAGATGCTCTAGAATTGTTATTACATGGGGGATGCAAGTAGTTACTAAAACAGAGATGTCAGGAGAGTGGACCGCTCTTCTTTAAAGGGGTAACAAATCACTTTTTACTGACACACCTGCCAATGACTGGGTTTAGCGGAGAAGAATTGCTTGGGGACACGTCAGCACTGAAGTCAATTACCGGATTTATTACCGGAAAACCCCTTCAAAGGGGCTTCTAGGATTTAAAAAATCTTAGCCGCTTTCAAAAACAGTACAGTACCGCATCGGTCAATGGGTCACAGCTCAGCCTCATTCATATCAATGCAGTACAGCCGCAATACCAGACCTGGACTATACTCAAGTGTGGTGCTGTTTCTGAAAGAAAGAAACCATGCGTCTGTATTCCTGAACAACTTAATTAGCACAGGAATTGTCTAATGCATGCTAGTACTCTAAACAGAGGTCGAAATGTACAGATGTAGCAATCATTAACTTAGTACTCAACACATTAAATGCCCAGTTGCAGTAAATATAACCCTATTTACTGCAACTGGGCATTTAATGTGTTGAGTACTAAGTTAATGATTGCTACATCTGTACATTTCGACCTCTGTTTAGAGTACTAGCGTGCATTAGACAATTCCATATGATGTATTCATTTGTTACTTATGTATTTCTAGGTCTTTTTGTAGTCCAAACATAATCAGCAGCAGACTGAAATCACATCAGCCCCTGTGACCACTGGAGGGGCCAATTTACATTGCGATTGTTGTTGAAATTTAAGAGAAACCCAGAGGAATCCTCTCATTGTTTATGGCCGGCTTTAGAGCAGTGCACGGCTCGCCCCTGAGAGCTCCTTCTTTTACTCCTCCTCCTCCTCTTCTGAGTAGTATGAGCTCCTGCAAAAGAATGTCCCCCCTCTGCTATTGTACAAAGTCTTAGAGAGGGTGTGTGTGAGTCACAAATGGAGGGGCAGACTCCAAAGCTCAGAGACAATCCTTCCCTCTCACTCACCCGCCCCGTGTAAAATGCACTTCCCAACTCACTTTCCTCAGCCAGTCTGTGGAGTTTGCTTCTCTTTGAGGGAAGTTAACTTTTCAAAGTTGATTTCCTACGTTGAAACCTTTCATTTTTTTACGCTTTCTTTATTTGGCACAGATCTGTAGAGTTGGGATGTTTATTTGCCTTTTTTGGTTGCGCTGGTCCTGATTTTTTTCCTTTGAGAATTCACCGGCTTACATTGTTTTGGAAAAAAAACATAAGTGACAGTCGGGAATTTGGATTTTTGTTTTTGAGTTTTGAGCTTTTCAGGGTCGGGTTCAGATGTGGAGCTAACATCATCTTGTGTCGTCTGGAGGGGGACTACGTCTTGTCATCTTCAGGATGGGACTAATGTCTAGGGTGCTGGTTCTCCTGGGAACATTAGGAGCTGTATTAGCACAGAATGGTGAGTACAGACAGTCTATTGTCTACTGATTATCAGAGAAACAATGAGAAGAATGTGTTGTCTGAGGGCTAGACAAACAAGAGAGACCCCCCTCCCGAAAGAGACTCACCTTATCCCAGATAGAGACAGCAGAATGTAAACATTTCATCTCAACGCACAGACAACACTCCAAATAATACGCTGTCCTTGACTAAGATAGATTTTGGCAAATAGGTGTAATTTTGAAAAAGATCTCCATTTAGAGACCTCTTCCTAATTCTTCCTAATACATAAAAGCAGTACTCAAGTATGAACATAAAGACCAGGTATATCCCTCAAAAAATAAATAGGAGACACAACCTTCTCTAATACACAGATGTCAAAGCACACACCTTTACCCTACCACATACCTTCCTCCAAATACAAAGCCTCTGTTGTCTTTCTAATACAAAGATCTATCACCTCTACGTAATAAAGGGACATCAAAGTATATACTTCTAACTACAAACTAATACGTAGAGTTCAAGTTTAGACCAATGGTCCATTTCCATATCCAAGGCTGGTGAGAGGTCTGTCCCACTAACAGGCCTCCTACAGTCCCCAGACTCCCCACAATTGTGGAACCATCTCAGTGAGCAAAATATCTCATTATGTTACAGAACTTAGTATGGTGGCACCAGGATTCAGACTTGTTACCTCTTCCTAATTCCATTGACAGGTGACTTTTCAGCTCCGACACTGATAGTCATGCATGAAAGACAGACTCTAAACAGCTTGTCCTATAAATGTAGGTATAAGCTCAGTGTTGACATATGTACAGGTGTATGCCTTCAAGAGATAGTAATTCATCTCAAAGGAACATCTTTTACAAATGTCACCTCTAAACAGGCTCCTTTGGGACTTTTCACTTTATTTGACTTATCAGATTATACCCATTTGTCACTTAGATGACTTCTAAAGCAAGTTCATAAAACATTTAGGAATATTTATGGAAATTTTGCCTATTCCCTATGTATGAGGTGTTTCAGGCAGTAGGCCAGATCAAAGGACAGTAGAGAGGTTTCTGTATTTTCTAACATTTGTAATTTCTATTTATTTATTCTTATGGCACCAATATCCTTTGTAGAAAGGCATAGTCATTCAATCAGTCCCACTGGAGGTTGCAATCCAATATCCTTATCTTATATACACACCAGGGCCAAAAAGGTCAGAAGACTCCAAATTAATATTTTTCTACTGACCTAAATGCAGCGTTGGACTGGCCCACTATAGTACCAGAGGCTTCTCATGGGGGAACCCAAGGTCTGATACCATAGTGGGGCCTAAAGGTACAGATGGAAAAAAAATATTTGGAGCTGTCTTTGGAGACAATAAATTGCCACTAGGGTCTATTTCTTTGAATCCAAATCTATTAGACTTTATTGATGATATGGAGGTGTCCTCTGGTGTTCCCCAGTCCGACCCTTCCTAGGAGAAACACAAAAAAAAGCACAGGGGTAACATACAGAGTCCAAGCAGATGGTGGCCTGGTTGGATTCAGTCTCAGGGCCCAGTGATGATTGGCACTAGTATCATATTCTGAGCTGTTGTCCTACCACATTCTAAGTGGAGAAGTGAGAAGAAATCTGAACATGTGATTCTGG
This sequence comes from Rhinella marina, assembly GCA_900303285.1. Taxonomy (NCBI): domain Eukaryota; kingdom Metazoa; phylum Chordata; class Amphibia; order Anura; family Bufonidae; genus Rhinella; species Rhinella marina. Next base: position 24,461 of record ONZH01031136.1, read on the forward strand.
TTTGTGTGTGGATCTTGAACTATAATTTTTGAAACCCCCAAAAATTGTGTGTAAAAAGTTTTTTTAGATGCCAGGACTATGGTATGACACTAGGATGTCCACCTACGTTGACCATACTCATGCACATTTGGTTTGGGTAAATGTACATTTGTTGTGGGAAGAGGGCAGTAAGTTCCTGCTAGACAGCTCTTGTGGCATCTTTTCTCCCTGAGAAAAGAAGAATAACCCTTCTTTCCCCCAACATCTGCTGTTGAGGGAAAGTCGGGAAACACTATGGTTAACTCAAAATAGTGCGTTCACCTGAGATTAAGCTCATGTGTATGGAGAGTTGGGAGGCCCCATACACATTAATATTGGTGGCCAGTTCCATCAAATATGTACAAGGGGCTTAAGCGATAAACTGTTATCAAAGTACCTTTTTGCAAGTGGTCAGCTACCATCTAAAGCTTCCGATGCACATTATATATATATATATATATATATATATACGTTTGTGCCTCCCTATTGTTCATTTTTTGCAGCAGTTGGGGAGTTATTTCAAGATGTCTAATCATTTCTCCTACCTGACGATAAAAGAGTATACAGCTGATCCCAGAATTTATGAACAACAATTTTTCCATTAGTTATCATATGGCGTAGCTATAGTGTAAGCAAGGGAAGCGGCTAAGGGGCCAAACTCAAAAAGGGGCCCCTCATCAGTGATATACAGTAACATTATCTACAGTGACAGTATATACAGTGACATGACATACAGTACTTGTAGGAAACAGACGGAGATGCTGCCAGCCCTGGTCTGAAAGAGTGGGTGTTACTTGGAAGGAGGGGGTTGCAAAGAAGATGCTGAGGGACAGGGGAATCATTCAAAAATCTTTCTGTGGGGCCCAGTCAGTTCTAGTTATGTGATAATATGGGTATGGTAGGTTCCTCAATGCAAATCTTCCCATAAAGTAGTTGACAGCCTAAACCATTTCGGCCCACTTTTATCCATCCAACCTTAGCACTCTAAAGTTAAAAGAGTAGTCCGCTTTTTACTATTGATGACCTATCCTCCGGGGTCCGACTCCCGGCACCCCCATCGAACAGCCGTTTTAACAAAAAGGCAGCGCTCATATGAGCGCTTCCTTTTCTGCTCTATTTACCTTCTCTCCTCAGCAATTGCAGTGGTGAGGAGGTGTAATTACAACTATGGTGTCCCCATTCACTTCTATGGGATAGCTCTGTTAAATAGTCTATTAAAGTGACTACGACAGAGCTGTCCCATAGAAGTCAATGGGAACTGCATACTTGCAATTACACCTGCTCACCACTGTAATTGCTGTGGCGAGCAGGTAAACAGAGCAGAGAAGGATGCGCTCATACAAACATTGCCTTCGCTTTAAACAGCTGATCGGCGGTGGTGCCAGGAGTCAGACCCATGTTGATCTGATATTGATGACCTATCCTGAGAGTAGGTTATCAATAGTAAAAAGCGGACAACCCCTTTCAAAAGGCCATATACATAAGGTAAATATTATAAATTGCTCATTATTGGCCAGTATAAATTTAAAAAAAAAGTTGGATTGCACAGATTGGCAAATGATGGGCTGATCATGCCAGACACATGGAGTCTCATTCGCCTATGGCCAAAATTTTTTAACCTTGTAGATCACAATTTCGGTAGACAAAAGTCCACCATAAGTCATTGGTTTGTGTTTCATTTTCATACAATGGTTGGCCAAATGTCCCATTTAGGCCATTTTGAGAATCCAGCGTATGAACTTTTTGCACAAACTATTGTTCACAGTGACCTATGGTGGACTTCTGTCTTCTAAAAATTGTGATTTTATGTGTAAGGACAGCTTTCGGTTTATGGTCTACAAATATCTAATATTATACTGGTGGTCAATAAATAATATGCTCTGTAAGAAGGTTCACAAAATTCCTTCAGGCCTCCTGCTGAATCCAGCTTATGATACATTTACTGGTAACTTGCATCTCTCAGCATTCTATGTTGGAGGCTGGAGGCCTGTGACCCTGAAAAGTATCTTCTATCTAGAGAATATTTTGTCTTTTTTGAATATTTTGTATCTTCATGGAGTAAACATGTTGGGTAGCTGGACCTTGGCAGAACTGTTTACTTCACAGGGCTCAAGCGTCTGTTGCACCAAAGCCTCCACTTGGACAGAGTCCGACGAGAATAAAGACATTTATTCTTTGCCAGCTTTATAGGCAACCCGTAGCAACCCGTCAACCATTGGCTTTGATTGATCCTTTGTAATAAAATAATAGAAGCAGCGTGCAAGTCACTGTGTAGAATTCTGGTCACATAGCTCAATGTCACCCAACCAGTTTGCACTGTGTCTCGTTTTTCACATATCTGTGATCCTTAACAGAACCTGCAGATTTCATTGATGTTTGTCCAATTGAATACAGCTTTTGCTTTGCCAAACACGAGAGTCGGTGGAAGGGGAGTAGCACTTTTTGAACTGATTGATTCTGCAGAGAAGTGTCTACTGCATAGAATTTTCCATTTCAAGACTAAACACAGGACCCAGAACGGGACACTGTTGTAGGGGCCGAGGCATTATTAGGTGTAAATATAAAAAAGATCATCATGTAGTCAAATACCCAATTCACGCGGTAGCGGAAAAAGGATCATGAGAGCATCGGTTTTCTATTTTTCAACAAGGCATTTGTGGTTGCTTTTCACCTTAAATTCTATCCATGGGGTGACATCTGCCTCAAAATCTTCATGTAGCCCATCCAGAGTCCATCATGCATTTTCTTTTGCTGGAACACAGATATGAATGTCTCTTTTCTTTATTATCTGTTTCGCTGTTCTTTGTCCTTGTATGTCTCGCTAGCGTTACATGCCAGGAGCCTGAGGGCCACTTACCGCTTTAGTGGAAAAACATAACCTGAAGTTGGAAATGGAAGTGGTTTTCAGGTCGTCTGCTTCCTTGAATTGACCTTTTCAACACTACAGCTTAATGTAGTTTTTCAACATTCTTTTTGCCATCTACTAAGTGCTTTTTTCTTGAAGATTTATATCTGTGTTTTCACGTAATTTTGGACAGCATTGTCCCCTATACCAGTTCCAACTAACTCATTGCCCTTAAGCATTAGGCTAAAGTTGATGAAATGGTCCCACGCTGAACATTCTTCAGGTGAAATGTGTCAATGGACGATCACTTTAGCTGACTGATGACATACCCTCATTCTCTGGATAGAATTCAGTCTGTTTGATAGTCACTACTGGTTGACTGCATTTGGGTCATACGGCTAATACATGGACAATGATTTTGTGATCCTTCTTTAGTTTTTCTTCTAAACTCTATGACTAAGCAGCAGATTAAATTCTGGATAAGACCTCAGGCACCCCACTGTATTTGGAATCCGCATCAGATTCACATTTTCTGTGGGTCAGACGCTCTTCCTATTCATTTCTTTGGGATCTTCAGATTAAACTGTCAGTACATAGATGTCCTATACTGTACAGTTGCTGGCAGCATCTGTGTAGCTGTTCTGCAAATGCTGGAATATGTACTATTGTCTGTTTTGCTCACAAGAATAGTCATTTCTTTTGGAGGGATGAGAGAAAAATTCAGAAGGCACAAGAAGGTCCTTATTTTGCTGATCCATGGTTTGCATACTGTAGTACGACATAGTGGAGTGTATGAGGCCTAAGAAAAACTGTGCCTTTGGTCCATCAATTGATATCAGACCAATGGGTGTCTCTATGACCTGACCACTCTTTTCACAGTTGCCATCTTTCAAGGGTTTTTTCATAACTTTTAGATTGACGTCCTATTCTTAAAGGAGTTGTACCATCTAAGACATCCTAGCGATATCCCCCAATGTCTGATAGGTGCGGCAATATCTATACATAGAACAGAGCCGGCATGCACGTCCGCCCTTCATTCATTCCTATGGGAGTGCCAAAAACAGCCGAGCAATATTTTTTTTTTCCGGGAATCCCTTTGAAATGAATGGGAGGCGCACTGTGAAAGAGCGGCCACGGCTCCATTCACTTCTATTTAGTTCGGCACTCCCATAGGAATGAATGGAGGATAGACGGGCATGTGTGGTGCGCCCTTCTTCACGTTTATGACTCCATTCTAAAGATAGGTGTGGGTCCCAGGGTTGGACCCGCAACTATCAGACATTGGGGGCATATCCTAGCATTATGACCCCAATGTCTGAGATGGTACAATCCGCACTCCTGAGAGTCAGCTGTTCTTAAATAGCTCCAATGCCGTAACTACACAGCTCTGTCCACTTTGTAGAGGCTGGAGCTTGTTACCACAGCACTGCCTCCATTGAAATGAATGGGAGTAACGGTGCAGTAACAGCTCTGTACTCAATACTGGCAATTAGCTGGTCAGCGGGGGTGCTGGGAGTCGGATGACCTATCGATATAAAAGTCCTGGAAATCCCCTTTAATACAATCTAAACATTTCAAAGACAAAAGGTGGATTATGTTCCTAACTTTTGACTCTCTCCGAAAAAATGTAGTTTCACAGGATGTGAATAACTTCCTAAATCCTTAAAACTGAAAACAATGAGAGTAGCGTTGGCCAGCAATCTCACAGAGTGCCCATTCAAGCTCAGCGCACTGCTTGCCAAAAGGATCAATAGTTCAACATAATCTTCAAGAAAATATTTAGGATTTTGGGGGACAGAAGGATAAGGCAGCTAAATTTCAAGATGCCCGATCCTTCCGCTCTCAATGGCGATAAGCCAAAGACATGGGTGTCTGACAGTGGTTTAAAGGGCTATTCCCAACTGAGACAATGGGGACATATCACTAAGATATGCCGTCAATGTCTGATAAGTGCGGGTCCCACCTCTGAGACCCGTCACTACACTAAGAATGGAGTGGGGAAGGTGGTGGCCCTCTGGCCACCACCAAGCGATTTCCCCATAGTAGTGAATGAGAGTACAGCGTGCTCTCTGGCCACCACCAAGCGATTTCCCCGTAGTAGTGAATGAGAGTACATCGTGCGTGCGCAGCCACCGATCCCATTAACTTATATGGGGCTGACAGAAATAGCCGAGCCGGCGCTTAGCTATTTTTGGAGGCCCCCATAGAAATGAATAGAGGGCAGCTGCGTATATGCAGTGCGCTCTCTACAACTTTCAGGGCTCCGTTCTCAGTGTAGGTGCGGTCTCAGAGGTGGGACGTGCACCTATAAGACAATGAGGGCATATTGCTAGGATGAGGCTATGATTATCTGAGATGGGAAAAACCTTTTATGGATGCTCTACACTACTGGATGGAGCAGAGGATTGTAGGGAAGGAAGTGTTCCTTCCCGATATTACCCTGATTGTCAGTGGAGGAGACCACTGCATTTACATGCAGCGATCTCCTCCACAGTATGGCAAGTAGTGATCACTAATGCCATCGCTTGCCCCCATACAGAATCAAACAATGATTTAGGTGTCTGCACCAATGATCCTATTTCCCAAAGAACGAGCATGTTGCACCTTTACACAGGCAGATTATCGCTAACGAGCATTCGTATGAACTCTTGTTAGTGATAATCTCCTCAAAAATCGGGTATTCAGAACATGCTTGGTCAAATCGAGTGTACATGCGTATGGTGGGCTGGGGGAGACAGCTGTCATTTGAATGAGCGTTGGACCAACCGATACCTACAACAGTTATATAAGCATTGTGCAGCATATTTGGACTCATGGTGCCTCACCCTACTCTGCCGAAGGTGGTGCCACTGATAGTCAAGACTTAAAACTACCACAAAACTTGTCAGTATTATTTTCTGTATGGTGTTATTTAACTAGTAGGCGCTGCTAATTAAGAGTCGTCCATTATTTTCCAGTGTATGCTGCATTGTATACGGTACTGCTAATTACACACTTTATGAAATGGGCTTTTGTACATTTATTATAACAGTACACCATATGGAAGATGCCCACAGAAGGTACAACCAACACAGGTACCTTTTTGTACCCAGATGACCAGCTGATTATGTGGTCACATCCGTAGCACTCAAGATCATACAAAAGAGATAGAAATGTAATAAAAGTAGCTTATGCCTGTGTATTGGGAGGAGGCTTTGATGATGGGCAGATATCTCACAGGCCTCAGTGTAGGTGGCAGGTTCTCATCAGACTGCTCTCATTAGGTCTTCTCTGCTCAAAGCAGTCTCTTCTACCACAGCTCTCTCACCCACTCATGTCAAGACAACGTCTCATAAACGTTAGTCATTAATGTGATAGAATCAATTTTCTGCCATGTAAGTGAATCATTCTCTGGAGCATCTGGACCTCCAGGCTGCTATTAGTCAGAGGCCTCTTGGTTTAGGGGATCTCCGACCAACCTCAAGCAGCCAGCATTCTACCTTATTAGGGTACATCACATTCCTCTGGCTTTTCACATTGTTATAGAAGTCTCTCTTTCTCATTGTTGTTCTTGGAGTCTGCAGAGATATGGAGATAACTTGTTCTTGAGCAAGCTGCCTGCAGAGTGGATGGAAAATATTTTATGTCTTATAATAGATCTTTTGAGGTCCCTCGGGCACCTGGGTCTCATAGATTTGCACCCACTAAAAATACACTGCTGATGAGGCTGAAAAGGCTCGCACTCATTCACTATCTTTCTCTACTGCCCCCCAATATTTGCAGATGTTGATTGGGGTTCTATGCTTCTATGTTTCTGTGGTTAAAAGGGTTTGTCCACTGAGGTCTAATAGGTCCTTAGAAGGTCTACTCACTACGGTTTGATAGGTCCTTTAAAAGGGGTTGTCCACTGTGATTTCATAGGTACTGTAAAAGGGTTTTCCATTGTGGTTTGATAGGTTGTCCACCCTGGTTTCAAAAAAATTTTAAAAGGTTTATCGACTGCTATTTGATAGGTCCTTTAAAAGAGTTTTCCACTGTGGTTTGATAGGTCATTTAAAAGGGTTGTCCACTACTGTTTGATAGATCCTTTAAAAGGGTGGTCCACTGTGGTTTGATAAGTTCATTATAAGATAAAGTATGTCCTTTTCAGACTTGAGTTCCTTACAGTGCCACCACAGGATAAATTAGGTATTACATAGTTTTCAACTGACTGTCTACATAAGGCCTCTTTCACACTAGCGTTAGCACGGATCCGGCACCTAAAGGGTGCCAACGGATCCGTGCTAACGCTGATGACACACATGACACACATTGAAACAAGACACAGACATACAGACATACATACAAACATACAGACATACATACATACATACTCACATACTCCAGGGACGCCGGCAGAACGTCTTCACGCGCCTCCTGCGCGCAGTGATGACGATTCTCCACAGCGCCCTCTGCTGGGCGCAGTGGGGAAACGTCATAGCTGCGTGCAGGAGGCGCGTGAAGACGTTCTGCCGGCGTCCCTGGAGTATGTGAGTATGTATGTATGTATGTCTGTATGTTTGTATGTATGTCTGTATGTATGTATCTATGTATGTACCCGGATCCGGAATGACCCCCCATTGCAAATCAATGGAGGACAGATCCGGATTACTGGTGTGTCCACACTAAACGGATCCATCCCCATTGACTTGCATTGGGGGTCATTCCGGATCCGTCTTGGTGCGAATGCCTGGACCGGAGAGCAAACCGCAGCATGCTGTGGTTTGCTCTCCGGTCTGGAGACGGAACGGAATGCTTTCAGGAGCACTCCGTTGTCTTCAGTTCAGTTTTGTCCCCATTGACAATGAATGGGGACAAAACTGAAGTGTTTTATTCCGGTATTGAGCCCCTATAACGGAACTCAATACCGGAATTTAAAAACGCTAGTGTGAAAGTAGCCTAATACAAGTTAGGTCTTTAACTGCTCACCAATCCAGTTGATAGATAAGGGTCCTGCACGGCCTCAATTAACACAAAAATTCCCTAAAATGTTATTTGAAAATGGGTTTCCTATTCTAAATTCAGGGCTGCACCTTGATTGTTCTCACCACTTCATTCAAAGGTAGTCTGTCACCTCTAAAATCATTGTTGCAGTAAGCATACTACCATGTAGGGTATGTGTCCTAAAACATAACCATATACTTTCCTGTGAAAACTATGCTTTCTTGTGAGAAATAAGGTTTTTGGGGCATTGTGGGCATGGCCACTCTGTTTGGTGCAACATCGCTGCCCCAGTAATGTCGTCCAGGCCTCCCAATGGTATTTGGTTAACAGTCCCTGAGATTTCAGAGCAGGTGGTGATGATGCAAGAGAGGCCTGGTGCACCAAACAGAGCAGCCCTGCCCATGTGCACCAAACACCTTATTTGCATAAAAATAAAAATCAGTATTTCTTAGGACTAGAGGATCAGGTTTTCACAAAAAAGATATGGCTATATTTTGGGCCCCCAACCCTACATGGTGGTATGCTTACTTTGAAAATGATTTTGAAGGTGACAGAATCCCTTTAATGGTCAAGAGAATTTCTCCAGAGAATCCCATTCTATGAGGCATAAAATGTTATAAAACACGTATGCAGAATCAACCCCAAGGGTCATGGAAAAAAGATTGGGGCAAACAAGCAAAAACTCTTCTTGTCCCAAGTCTGTAAGGCTGTAGTAATGTCAACCAGTAGAAGAGGGATGCCTATTCTGAGCCCCCTGGTCCATGGTAAGTTTTTAGTATTATAATGTCGCATTTGAATTTCATGGGTAGTCTGGAGGATAATGTGATATGAGACAAGAGCAGTTCCCTGAAATATTCTTCGAAAACGAAGATGAAACTGCCCAAGAGTTACTTCTCATTCCATGTAATTTCGGCCCATGTCATGTTTTGCCCGGAATTAGCGATCTGAAACGGTGAAACTTAATGCGTCATCCTAAGTGTGAACATCATGTTCCTGAACCTTTAAATTATCGTATGTAGAGACAATCTGACTATATCAGTGAAATTATTACTGGCAGTTTGTTGTTTTACTGACGCAAGTAATATCACACACATGTGCTCATGTACTATTGCAAAATAGTTCATTCCCCGGTAATTTCTGGTAATTTAAATGTTCTGATTTGATATTCCTGGTAAAACGCTATAAAACTGAGAGGTCGGCAAAAAGAGTTGCACATTCTGTTGGTTAAGAAGTAGTCCATGAACTATTTCCTGTCCACACTTTACCATGAGGTCATTTTTATTTGATTTCTTTATAGGTCTTTAGTGTGGTCAGAGCTCTAATTACCCTGCACAGACTGCAAAATGGTAAAGATTTACTACCTGCAGCAACCATTAGGAGGAGCTTAGAAACTTGCTGAGTTCAATGGATAAACTGTATGCAGTAACTTCCTTAGCTCCCCCTAGTGGTGTCTGCTGAAAGACAAAATGTTATTATTAAACCTTGTTTATGCAAGTGAGGTCTAAAACACAGATCCAACCTATTTTAGTACCCCAGATAAGCTCATCCGAAGAAATCCAGGATTTATAAGAGGACTGTAATACAGCATGTCAAGTAGGAAGTGAGAAAGCAGTTTTAAAGTGAACCTGTCCTGAGCTAAATGCTGCTCTAACTACAGGCGTCATGAAATACTGACAGGCTCTTTGGTTACAAATCAGCTATGTTGTGCTTTGAAACAGAGGCTTCTTTGCAAAGAAAACAATGGTTAAAAAATAAGCTAGAAAAGGGGAAAAGAGTCATTGGCACCCCTCTGGATTCTCTGCACCAGACTGATAGAATGACAAGTCTTTCCCTTTACACAAATACCTAGTCTTATCTTTCTATCCTATCCAGGTGGGGAGAAGTCTGTAAGAAGACACCCAGATGACTCTTGTCCCAACCTATCTTTCCTAGCCAGATGGATAGAAGCCTGTGGGGAGATGCCCAGATGACTCCTCTCCACCTGTCTAACCTAGCAGGGTGGGGAGAATCTATCTTTCCTAGTCAGGTGGGGAGAAGTCTGTAGGGAGACACTCAGGTGACTCTTTTCCTCATCTGTCTACTGTATCTATCCTAGCCAGGGGGAGAAGCCTGTGGGAAGATGCCCAGATGACTCTTCTCCCCATCTATCTATCTATCTATTTATCTTTCCTAGTTAGGTAGGGAGAAGTCTGTAGGGAGACACTCAGGTGACTCTTTTCCTCATCTGTCTACTGTATCTATCCTAGCCGGGTGGGGAGAAGACCAGATGACTCTTCTCCCCATTTATCTATCTTTCTTAGTCAGGTGGGGAGAAGCCTGTGGGGAGATACCCAGATGACTCCCCTCCACCTGTCTATCCAGGGTCGAGAGAAGCCTATGGAGAGATACTTAGATGACTCTTCTCCCCACCTGTCTATCTGTCCTAGCCAGGGGGGAGAAGTCTGTGGTAAGATACCCAGATGACTCTTCTCCATATTTATCTATCTTTCCTAGTCAGGTGGGGGAGAAGTCTGCAGGAAGATGCTCAGGTGACCCTTTTCCTCACCTGTCTACTGTATTTATCCAAGCCAGGTGGGGAGAAGACTGTGGAGAGATGCTCGTATGACTCTCCCCCCCCACCCCCACCTATCTATGCTAGCCAGATGGGGAGAAGCCTGCGGGGAGCCATCCAGATGACTTTCCTCCCTGTTCTCAGCTCATTTTTTAAACTGTGAAATGCTGCAGTGTTACAGCATAAATCAGCTCTCTGTAATGAGGGAGCCTGTTGGGATTTCACGCTGCCCATGGTTTGCTCACTATGAAGTTCCTGACAGGTTCTCTTTAAGGTCCCCCATTTGGTATTTGTGTAATTCATGTTGTCATTGAGGGATTTGTTCATACAGGAAATACAGGTGCATTTTTTTCTCTGGAAAAAATCCTCACCTACTTCACATTACAGTCACTTCTAGTGAAATCAGACATTCATAACCTACAGGTAGGCGTCACGTTGAAGTCAAGCCTAGACAATGATTCTGAACACAAGCCAACAATTTGGCAATGTGTGACCACAATCGGGGTGTAGTAGAAATGCAGCGGTGGCTATTCTTGCTATTCAAATATCAGTCTTTAAGTTTGCTTCAGATTCACCATGTGAACGGGGAGCACTGAGCTGCTAGTTAATATGGATTAAGGAGGCTGGAGGTCACTTTCTTGGAATGTTTTGGACTCTACAGAGGAATTTTCCACTTGTGCCATGGAAAGCGTACAAGGATCAAAATCTAAAATATTCATTAGAAAACAAGCTAGATGGGATATGAAGGAACCAGATTTCAACGAGTTTATCCGCTTCCATGTCATTAAAACATAATCATTGTGTAATGAAAAGTTATGCAACTTGCTAATACGCCGTCCCTTCTAGTTTTCTAAACTTCTGTTTGCTGTCAGTGAGTAGTGAAAGTCTTGCTTTCATTCAGAGACTATAAAAGTAACATAAAACGAGTCTTGCCCTCTGCGTAGAAGTATATTAAAGGGCTTTTCTATACTTAGATATTGATGGGCTATTCTCAGGACAGGTCATCAGTATCTGATCGGTGGGGGTCCGACTCTCTATGATCAGGAGTAAGTGTTCAATTTCCCTGCAGCGCCCCCACAGGGGGTATGAAATATAGCGAAATCACGAACATGCCAGGTCCTCCAGAGCAAGAGGTGATGGCTGTAATTGCCCTCTTCTCAGGGTGGTAGGAGAAGGTCATTTTTAGGGGACTTTCTTTTATGAACTTCAAATTTTCTAATAAGTTATTACACAGACAGCCCTAAACTGCCCCAGATTTATCAAAGTGACTAATGCTGTACGATAAATCTGAGGCACCTGTAGGCTGTGTTGTCTAAATTTATACCACCATTTGTTGGATTAGTTTAATCCAAACCTCACCACTGAAATAAATAAATATTTTAAAAATCTTGATGTATATTTTGGTGCATTGCGCCACATGTAAGCCATGCCCCTTTTTTGAGAGGTGTCTCCCTGCTTCTACTAAGCCAAACAATTTGCAAAAAGTGTCTGAAAGTGCAGAAAATACTTAAAGAGGTATTCCCATCTGAGACATTGATAACGTGTATCACATGGATATGGTATCAGATAGGTGTGGTCCCATATCTAGGACCTTCTCCAATGCCTAGAACAAGAACCCCAAAGTGAACAGAAAGCAGCCGTGCATGCACATCTACCCTCTGTTCTGAAAATAACCAAGCAATGTCTCGACTGTTTTCAAAACTCCCATAGAAAAAAAACGGAAAGCACACCATGCATGTGTGGTATGCTCTCCTTTACTTATGGGGTCCCCGTTCTAGAGATAGGAGTTGGTCCAAGAGGTGGGACTCAGACCTATCTGAAATTCTAGTGATATGTCATCAATGTCCACCAGTATGTACACCAATTTTTTTATTTTTTTGGCACATATTGTGCCAAAATTCGGATGTATTTTGATTAGTAAATCCAATTGAGTTAAAAAAAGTGCCCTTTCTTATTAAAAAGTCCCTTTAAGGCTCTTTTTCACGTGACGAAGATCGGGACAATTATCGGGGACAGTTGTCCTTTGTTGTAAATGTGACACCAATTGCACATGCTCATTCGTCGGGTGACTACATCTTTCACGTGGCACCTAAAATCCTTGTCCGTCGGAGCACTTCATCCTATGAAAACAGGGAGGTGCTACCAACAAGCATGGATACCGTATCGAGATAAATTATCGTAGTGATGGTCGTTCTTCTCTGTACATTCTGCATGGGAATGAGCAAGCAACGATCATGAATTAGCGTTCATATGAACGTTTCGCTCCCAATTATTGCTCGTTCTATCCGCCAATGTAAAAGGGTCCTTAGTATAATCTTCCTCCTGGAAGCACCATGATGGTTGATGGTCATGCAGCCTGCGGTTTGTGTGTGGCCAGTATAATAGCCGGATTGTCTTCAATGTTTGCTTAAGCTCAGCAAGCTAAGCACATGAAAGCCCCTAGCACCATCAATCTTACACAGCCACTGCCTTTTGTCTCCAGAGCACTGACTAAACGCTCTAAAATCTATTCTACAGTATGACCATCAGTCATGTATAGAACGGCAGTGACCCTGACAATGGTCACTCTGTTCAAATACCCTGATAGCCATCAGAATGAACTGTATCTGTACACCGATGATGGCCATAGATAGGACCATGCCGTAAGTGCAAGCGGGATCTTCCAGGATGACTATTGTTAAAATGTTACAGTATAATGTTGATTGTGTATAGTTGTGTATGCTATGTAATACAGTACAATGCATAATATAATACACTATAATGCTGAGTGTATATAGATGTGTATGATACAGTGTTACCTTGTATAATACCCTGTAATGCTGAGTGTGTATAGATGTGTATGATACATTACAGACAGTACAATGCATAATATAATACACTATAATGCTGATTGTGTATGATACATAATATATTACATTGTACAATATAATATACTGCTAATTGTGTATATAGATGTGTATGATACATAATATATTACATTGTATAATACACTATAATGCTGAGTGTATATAGATGTGTATGATACATAATATATTACATTGTATAATACACTATAATACTGATCGTATAGATGTGTATGATACATAATATATTACATTGTACAATATAATATACTGCTAATTGTGTATATAGATGTGTATGATACATAATATATTACATTGTATAATACAGTATAATGCTGATTGTACAGATGTGTATCATACATAATACATTACATTGTATAATACACTATAATGCTGATTGTATATAGATGTGTATGATACATAGTACATTACATTGTATAATACACTATAATGCTGAGTGTATATAGATGTGTATGATACATAATATATTACATTGTATAATACACTGTAATGCTGAGTGGATATAGATGTGTATGATACATAATATATTACATTGTATAATACACTATAATACTGATCGTATAGATGTGTATGATACATAATATATTACATTGTACAATATAATATACTGCTAATTGTGTATATAGATGTGTATGATACATAATATATTACATTGTATAATACACTATAATGCTGATAGTATAGATGTGTATGATACATAATACATTACATTGTATAATACACTATAATGCTGATCGTATAGATGTGTATGATACATAATATATTACATTGTATAATACACTATAATGCTGATTGTATATAGATGTGTATGATACATAATATATTACATTGTATAATACACTATAATGCTGATTGTACAGATGTGTATCATACATTACATTGTATAATACACTATAATGCTGATTGTACAGATGTGTATGATACATAATACATTACATTGTATAATACACTATAATGCTGATTGTATATAGATGTGTATGATACATAATACATTACATGGTATAATACACTATAATGCTGAGTGTATATAGATGTGTATGATACATAATATATTACATTGTATAATACACTATAATGCTGATTGTATATAGATGTGTATGATACATAATATATTACATTGTATAATACACTATAATGCTGATTGTATAGATGTGTATGATACATAATACATTACATGGTATTATACACTATAATGCTGATTGTATATAGATGTGTATGATACATAATATATTACATTGTATAATACACTATAATGCTGATTGTATAGATGTGTATGATACATAATATATTACATTGTATAATACACTATAATGCTGATTGTATAGATGTGTATGATACATAGTACGTTACATGGTATAATACACTATAATGCTGATTGTATATAGATGTGTATGATACATAATACGTTACATTATACAATACAATACAACATCTGTATCTGTTCTGTCCCTTCTGGTCAGATCGGCAGCTAGCCACTAGTACAGAGAATTGCATGGAAAGTCATAGACAATTCCAGCGGAGTGTTTGATGAGTGAGTCAGTAGGTCTTTGGCAAGGCACACTCAGCTACCGCATGAGGAAGTTCATTCATCATTCAAAGGAAAAGAAAGATTTCACCAGAGAGAATTATCGGTCAAAAGCTCAGCCTTTCATTGCTGAGTTACCCGAGGACAATGACATCTTTATAGATAAGGTCCACCACAAGGTTTTCTGCTACTGTGTGCGGTTTCAGCCAAGTTTTGGGGCACAAGCCATATATAAGTCCTTTCTTGGCAAGACAAAAGCATTCATTAGCAATATTTTGCTAATCAGTATTAAAAGGTTTTTCACCTTCAGTTAAATGTCAGACTGTATGCGCCAGTCTGCAACCTGTACTAAAACTGTGTTCACACAAAGTAGCAGTCGATACCATTGGTTACTTTTCCTTATAGGGATTGTCAGCCTTGCGCTATCCCTTTAAAGAGGACCCATCACTTTTCCTGACATTAGCAAGTACTTGTATTCACCCTATAATAACCATTCTGCAGCATCTTATGACTCTGTGTTTGTACCATCCCTTTCTTATTCCTTCTAGAAGTTTGCAAAGAGGTATCTCCCAAGAATGAGAACCATCTCACCAGCGCCAGCTTTTGAAAGTGGCTCCCTATGACTTAAGATCCTACTTTTCAACAAGCCTTGGGATTTTGACAAAGCACACTCAAGCCAGACAGCCATCCGTAGACAGCTGTTTCGGGGGGCTTGCCCCTCATCAGTATGGAGTAGGACTCTGGCTGGCTGAGTGTGATGCCTTGTGAGTGGCTTAGTATATCTGACCACTTCCGATCGGTGGCGCAGACGAGACTGTCCTCTTTCTTTGAAGATACCTCTTTACATATTCATTTCCCATGGAGCATTGCCAGTAAGTCCCCATACAGGACTGGCCTCTTTGAGGAGATTCTGCAAAATGCCCAAGCCAAATTTAGAAATTTAAGAAGGTCCAGATAGGTGCTCCCAAAGATAAGCCAACACACATGGTTTGTTTGTAGCCTCTAGCCACGGAGACACATAGTTCTCTATATATATACACCTGTATACAGGGGTGTAACTACCATAGCGGCAGACCATGCGACTGCTATGGGGCCCAGGGCAAGAGGGGGGACCAGTCTTAGTTGGGATCATCTCCTCTTCTACTGCTGGTCAAAACTTGGTCAGGACTCTACCCTCTAAAGGAAAAAACTTTTAGCAAATGAGGAAGTGGAAAAATGGCCCAAGGGTCACTGAAAGGGGTTTAGGAGGAAACCCTTCTGTCCTGTGTGGGGGTGTGGATTGATCCTTGCTATGGGGCCCTTGCTTCTCTATGAACGCCACTGCCCGTATACACATTTTTTGAAAAAAATAATTTTACTAATATCTTCATAAGGAGCATGGAGTACAGACCACTGGACTGAAAGAATCTGAGATTTTGCCTATAAAATGAGCACATAATTACACATATCCCCTAAATCCCCTTTAGGACATATAAAATAGACATCAGGGAAGCATTAGTTTGGTCTTTCGAGCATGCCTCTAACCATATGTTTTTGTTCTCCTAGGCATTCATTTCACAATGAACCCAGCCAACATTACCTCCTCTCTCGGGAAGGACATAGTGCTGCGGTGCACTGTGACAGTCACTGGTGATGCAGAGGTCCCAGACGTGGAGTGGTTGAGAGATGATGAACCTTTGGCCTATGCCGATATCAATCAGATCCAGATGCCAGAAGATGATGATACATGGTTGGCCATCAGTGAACTTAGGTTGGTGGAATGTTTGCATATTGATTTACATCCATTGTCCAAAAAAAATCACTTCTTATACTTGTCCTATTGTGACCAGCACAAAAGAAAACCCTTTATAAGAGAGGGCCTTAAATTTTGGCTGAGAATACACTGACTAGGTCTCTCTGGAGGAATCTGCCTCTTATGGTCAACCTCTTGGCGGGGAATTAAAGAGTGACTTGGTTGTCAAAAATAATTTTTGGGGCTCAAATGTAACATTTTTATAGAGAGTTCAGATGGGGCCATTTTGTTTTCTTGTGTAAATGATTAGATAGATAGATAGATAGATAGATAGATAGATAGATAGATAGATCATGCTATTTCTACCAACATCAGAACTGTGTTACTGCTAATATCTATCTGAGACTGTCCTGTATATAATGGAGAAATGCTGTCTTCCTAGGAGGAATGCAGCTCTCGACATGTGTAGCCGGGGAGAATTTCATCAATGTAAACATGAATGGTATGAGTCAGATGTAGGACGGGCGTAGATTTCATAGAGATCTTAGTGTAAGGCAAGAGGTCACATCAGAAAGTGGAAGGAAATTATGTCCCTAAATATCTCTGATAGTCATGGGCCTAGAGTTCTTGTTTTTCCTTCCGGTGCACCCTTCTTATTCATGCACACATAGCTATGAGCGGTGACGCTGGATTATGTATGTTCTTCCTCATTTGTTCTCCTCTGCTGCCCCACTCCACCCCAGATACAGTCACCATAGCCTCATCACAACACCAAACACTCCACTAAGTATATAGTAAGTATATAGAATACTGGAGTGTTGGTAGACTTTGAAGATACCTATGGCACCGTGAGGCACTGGCAGAGGGAGAATGCACATACAAGTAAATGTGGTTATTGCTGGTGCTAAGAGTCCCAGTGCTAGCACCACCACTCATGGAATATATATTCCTGAAGTATGTGGATATTTATTGAGTCCTCAAGACACATAGCCTACAATTTGTTACCTGTCCTGCATAGTCCTCACACACACATCTACACCACTGCTTTGCCTATAGCAATATCATGCTGGTGGTGCTTCTTTTACTAAACCGTAGACTGCATTTATTTCCATATCATTCATGGGCTGAGCCTCCAGAGATGGTTCATTTGAGACACCACTACCAAGAACATATTTGTGGGTCCCACAAGCCCACGTTTCTTCTTTATACATGTTACTAAACTGGCCTGGTTGGTCAAACGCACTGATTCAGCAGAACCAGATGAACATGTATTTTATATGTAAGTCTCCCAACTCTACCCTGACAAGGAAGATAAGGATCAAGCATGTTAGATTTCAATTGGTTTGTTGAGTTGGCTCACCACTAGCGAGTAAAAATGATTAGAGGTGCTCTCCCCGGGCGGCTCACCCGTCTGCCGAAAATGTGAAGGGAAATATAAAGTGGTATGGGTAGGCACTCTCTCAATATGGGAATATATGCAGCGGAGTAAATGTAAATAAATAATGAATTTATTGGTACTCAATTGTAAATATAATGGTATATATAAAATAAAATAAAAATAGATAGATAAAATTAGATAGATAAAATTGAAATAACCAACTAAAAGGGTAGGGCAAAATGTAGCAAAAAAAATAGCAAAAAATAATAATAAATCAATTCTACAAAGATAATGTAGCAGAAGTCTGATAAATACCAGAAATATGTAACAATAAATAGCAAAAATAATAAAAAATAAAAAATAAAAATTGTAAGTTAATAAGTCGCCCAGCGCTGGGAAAGAAGAGGGGTCAATTAGTGTCTTATTCTTATAAGCACTCAGTTATTGGTTGCATATATCAGGTAGCTGTAAATGAGTCTTCATGCAAAAGAACTCTTATTGAGAATAGTTAGTTAAATAGATGCCAGACTTGCTGGGTACATTACCCTCCTTTTGAACGATAATTGTCTCTTCCTCTCGGTGTTCTGTTGCACCGGGCGCTGCTATCCAGGTAGTGTGATGCAGCGGTCGCTGTCTCCCGCGATGTGCTGGGTCCTCTGTACACAACTTGTGGCGGGTATTCCTCCGGCGTTCCTTTACCACGTGCGGCTGTGGAGCGCGCCCTTTTCTTAGCTTCGGCGTTCCACGTGGCGTCCCACGTGGACGCTATTTACCGTTTTGGATGTTTGGATGTAGGTGATATTCAGAGGATCACAATATATTTGTTATTTCAGAGGATACCAATATAATTGCAGTGTAGACGCCGTTCAAAGGGTAGTTATTTCTCTGTACTTCTATCCTTTATAGAGATATTCTTTATAGGAATAACAGCCTCCGGTCAGGTCATTAACACTGCTAGATGAGTCAGACGCGTTTCGGGGTAAATACCCCTTCCTCAGTGGCTAACGCGTTCGGGTAAATACCCTTCCTCAGTGGCTCATCTAGCAGTGTTAATGACCTGACCGGAGGCTGTTATTCCTATAAAGAATATCTCTATAAAGGATAGAAGTACAGAGAAATAACTACCCTTTGAACGGCGTCTACACCGCAATTATATTGGTATCCTCTGAAATAACAAATATATTGTGATCCTCTGAATATCACCTACATCCAAAATGGTAAATAGCGTCCACGTGGGACGCCACGTGGAACGCCGAAGCTAAGAAAAGGGCGCGCTCCACAGCCGCACGCGGTAAAGGAACGCCGGAGGGAATACCCGCCACAAGCTGTGTACAGAGGACCCAGCACATCGCGGGAGACAGCGAACCGCTGCATCACACTACCTGGATAGCAGCGCCCGGTGCAACAGAACACCGAGAGGAAGAGACAATTATCGTTCAAAAGGAGGGTAATGTACCCAGCAAGTCTGGCCATCTATTTAACTAACTATTCTCAATAAGAGTTCTTTTGCATGAAAGACTCATTTACAGCTACCTGATATATGCAACCAATAACTGAGTGCTTATAAGAATAAGACACTAATTGACCCCTCTTCTTTCCCAGCGCTGGGCGACTTATTAACTTACAATTTTTATTTTTTATTTTTTATTATTTTTGCTATTTATTGCTACATATTTCTGGTATTTATCAGACTTCTGCTACATTATCTTTGTAGAATCGATTTATTATTATTTTTTTGCTATTTTTTTTGCTACATTTTGCCCTACCCTTTTAGTTGGTTATTTCAATTTTATCTATCTAATTTTATATATCTATTTTTATTTTATTTTATTATATACCATTATATTTTACAATTGAGTACCAATAAATTCATTATTTATTTACATTTACTCCGCTGCATATATTCCCATATTGAGAGAGTGCCTACCCATACCACTTTATATTTCCCTTCACATGTTAGATTTCAATTGCTCAATTCTTTTTTGGTCTCAGGGAGTTTTGCAGCAGCTTTTCCTACTGAAAACAGATGTATGCTTACATGTTGTATTTTCGTTCCGGCCGCCTCTCAGCAGGGGTTCCGGCCCCACACGTGCACTGCAGCAGCACGGATCCGGAGGGACCCTTCAACAGCTGGATCTGTGCTGCGCTAAGTGTTGAAAGTAGCCTTTAGCTGAGCCAGCCTGTCTTAGTGGTGGGCCATTTCTGAAGAACATGTCCACCTGATGCCTATTGCATTACCTGAAGTGAGGAATACATGGGCAAAGAGTTCAAAGAACTTCAGATAGAGAGTTGTCCTTCAGTTGTCTTCTATTAGATCAATTTTGGCTGAACCTGACAATTTCTGCAGGAACAAACAGTCATCTAATGTATATTACATGTGTACTTTAACTGAGCCAGGCCGGTTTTAGTGGTTGGCTTTCTTGAAAAAACATGCCCACCTAATGCCCAGTGTCAAAAACCATTGACAAAGGGTTCCAATTAAACCAAATAGAGAGTTGTCTTCAGTTGTCTTCTATTAGGTCAATTTTGGCTGAACCTGCCAATTTCGCGAGGAACAACCAATCATCTAATGTATGTTAGAGACACCGCAGACAGCTATCTAATTTCTATGGCCATCCTAAACTTAATGTAACTCCATATTGAATATTGTTTTTTACTAAAGTCATGTTCACTTTCCGTCCCTTATCAGCATTCATTCACTACAGTTGTCTGACTCTGGCTGGTATCAATGCGTGGTCGAGGGTGAGGAGAAGAAAATCTTTTCAGAGTCAGCATTTCTGCAACTGGAAGGTAAGGCATGAATTAGTTATTCTCAAAGAATAAGCTAAATGAATCACTGTTTACTTCAAATCGGAGTAAAGTGGTTGTCCACTTTGTTAGAGGACCTGTTGGAAACCTCCAGGTTTAGCTTTGGAGGAACCAAACTGCAAGTGTTTCATTTCCCTGCAGTGCCACCACATGATAAAGGAAGTATTACATATGGACTGTAGTGGAGTTGCATTAAAAATCAATTAGCTGTCCCTATAATGAACAGAGATATTGGGTACCTTAAGAGACCCTTTTTGCAGGCAGTCTCCACTCTGGCTAATAAATGATGGTTCTGAATGGGCAACCCCCATCAATCAACTCAAAATTCCCTTTAAGTGATAAAAGTCTGGCTGTCCACGGTCACCACTAGAGGGAGCTTAGGGGTTTACTGCATACTATGCTAGTTCAAGCTTTCCTTGTAGGCTGCCGGAATATTGTAGTTTAAAGGCTAGGGACATTTCTGGGGCAATTTTTTTAATTGCTTTTTATCTAATTTTGGGCTAACATAATTTTTTTCAATTAGTCTTCATTAAAAATGTTCAGCAGTTTTGTGATATAGGGGTTAAGTCTCAGACTGTCACTTTCTGTTTACTCTAAATCTCATCAAATTACAGCTCATGTGTAGCTTTTATCTCAGATCTCCTGACCTCATAAACACTAATTATAGCTAAGTTGTTATTAAACTGATATGAATATGGCTTAAATAACTGTTGGTCAGGAGATCTACATAAGCACCATCTGAGTAAACAGAAAGTGAAAGTCAGCCATAGACTGAAACTTAACCCCTGTATCACAAAAGCTGCTGGCAATTTTTAATAAAAACCAATTGAAAAAAATGAATTGTAGCCCCAAATGAAGAAAAAATCTTAAAAAATTGCTTTGGAGGTGTCTATAGCCTTTAATAATGACATGTTAAAAGGAGGATCATTACTTTAGGCTTGCCATGCATTATTGTTGGCCAGTCTTCCAGAAATTCCAACAACTGTGCTCTAATGACTATGACCAGCTTTAGATGTGAATAGAAAATGGAAGTGTTTCCAAGCAAGCAGTCCTGATTGATTGCCCCATGTCTTCTACTACTTTCCACTGATGTTTGCAATCAGCATTTTTCAGAGTTTTCATGGGCTCCAGCCAGGGTCGGACTGGGAACTTAAAGTGGCTCTGGAAAAAATACTAAAAGTGTCCCTGTTTTCTAGTCAGGTCCAAATTGATGGAAGGCAAAACCAGGGCCAGCAATACCATATTGTGGCACATTATACCACTCCAACAGAGTCAAATACCACAGTCCATCACAAAAAACATCCCCAAAAACTTTCACTGGCCGACTGTTCAGGCAGCCCCCTGGGCATCGGCTCACCTGGAAATTTCACTGTAAGGTCTATGGCCAATCCACCGCTGGCTCGAGCTTTACAGTGAATATTCATTTTCGACCCATTCCACAGCTAAATATTTGTATTAGTCATGTTATTACAATCATGGTTAGAATGAGTCACCCCCATAACTAGAGACATCTGACATAGTTTGTGCCGTGGAGGAGATTTTCTAAGCATTAGAAATTTCATTTGCAGAATACGTGGGAGCCCGATGATCTTCAGTGTTAGCGCATCACTGAGTACAGGAGTCATGCCTTTATTTCTTGTCTTGCTCAGGTCTACCCATCTTTACCGATGAACCACAAGACATGCATGTCTACCCCAATGTGCAATTTAACCTCAGCTGTGATGCTCATGGTCCTCCTGGTCCTGTTGTGGTGATATGGCTTCAAGATGGTTTACCCCTAAACTCCCTCGTAGATGAACTGGCTTTGACACCTTCATTGCTTCAAGTAAAAGGTAAGGGACCTATCTGGGGAATTCAGGATTGTCTTTAGATCCAGCACTTGGTAAAGTTATTGATTTCTTGAATATTGTTAAGTACTACAACCAGAAGATGAGGCAGACGATTGTCAGGAAGGAAGCGTTTCTTCTGACAATCACCTGCTCGTCAGTGAAGACCACTGCTATTACATGCAGCAATGTCCTCCACAGTATGAGGTGTCGGGATCACTAATGCCCTTGCTTGTCCCCCGTGCAAAATAATTTTTTGCCACCGGCAAATTATGGATTTTTTAACCTGCTTAAAAATTGTGATTGCCCAATGAATGAGCATTTGCTCATTCATCAGGTAATCGGCAGCAGTATTAACAAACGTTCCTACGAGTGCTTGTTAGCGATGATTTGCTCGATTATCGCTAGGTGTAATACAGCCCTAATTGATTGATTTCTTGAGATAAGGATTTATTGTACTGAACCACATTTATTACAGATTGGTCTGTAATTTTGTCCTGGTCCTGATAACCCATTGGTCCCCCACTTGCCATGCCTAATGCAGAGGCATAACTTTTTGCTCCTTGGCCACAATTCAAAATAACAGGGCCCAACATACCATGTGCCATCTATAATACTGGTGTCTTCGCCATGGTATAGATGGAATCACAGGCTCTGCAGCCCCCTATAACTACACCCCTGGCTCCATGTCATTTTGGACTTTCTACTTTTCAGTCAATAATCTGTGTTAAAACCATGTTCCTTAACTTTCCCCTTCTCTCGATATGATATCAGTTTGTGATATTTTGGTGTGTGACCAGTCAGTGGTTGTTTTTTTTTAATTGAGACCAATTAAGGGTCTTGCTGGAATGTGGCAATTTTGAATTTGTTTGATGGTTTGATCTAAACTCCATAGCCAAGTATCTGATCATTGAGGGTCTTGTCTTCCTGCTAGTTATGGCTGCCTAAGACAGCTTGTCTAACTTTATCAGTCCCATACAGGGGAACTGAGTCTGAGCACTCATGCTCAA
>ONZH01031137.1:0-47122 GCA_900303285.1 Rhinella marina
GTCACGTTAAAAAAAAACTAAACTAAAAAAAAATAGTAAAAAAAAATATATAAAAAAATAGTTTTTTTGTTGTTTTAGCTCAGTGATACAAATCCATTTCACACAGCTGCGTGGAACCATTCTGTGTGTCAAAGTTCAGCTGTCCACTCAATACAATCCGTATTTTCTTTCCAGGTGACACACTCTGTACGTCACTTAATTAAACAAGGTCTTTTGCTCTCACTCATACAGCTAGATCACAAAAATCTATGTGCAACATTTGTCAGGGTTGCAGTCAAAATAGCCACCAAAAATAGCCATAGCTAATAGCTAATAGCCAATAGCCAAAAAAATAAAAAAAAATATATACACTTAATTAAACAAGGTCTTTTGCTCTCACTCATACAGCTAGATCACAAAAATCTCTGTGCGACATTTGTCTGGATTGCAATTAAGCAGACGAAGTCTGCCTAATCTAATAGTTTCCGTGTAATTGCTCCAAACTGCACGGTACGTAATAACATACGTAATTTTGATCTAACGTATCCACCTATATATTTAATTGTTCAGACTGAACAAGTTTGTGGGTTTAAGTACAGCAGGCCCATTTATTTTATTTTTTTTATATAATACACTTATATACAGAAAATGTTGAACCCCAGGGCTAAGGGTCGAGGACGAGGGCGTGGGCGTGGGCATTCAATTACTGCAGAGGGCAGAGGTCGTGGTCCTGGGCAGGATGAGACAGTACCTGCTGATGAGGGAGCAGGGGAACGCCGCAGAGCTACACTCCCTAGCTTCATGTCTAAACTTACAGGGACACGTGGTAGAGGACTGTTGAAACCACAACAGTGCGAACAGCTGATGTCGTGGATTGCGGACAATGCTTCAAGTAATTTGTCCACCAGTCAGTCTTCCAGGCAGTCCACCCACGTTACCCAAGGGAGCACTCCTCTGGCTCCTCCACCTCAACCTCCTTCCCCCCAGTCTGCCCCCTCCCAGGAAAATTTGGAATGCGATCCGGCATGCTCTCAGTTACTGTTTTCTGGACCCTTCCCAGAGTCACAAACCACTTCTCAGGTTGCTGCTGACCTCGTTCCCGATGCCCAAGTTTTCCAACTGTCGCAGTCTGTGGGTGATGATGATGATGATGTAAATGTTGACTTAGTGGAAGAAGTTTGTAAAGAGGTGTCGGACGATGAGGAGACACAGTTGTCAGACAGTGGTAAAGTTGTTGTCAGGGCAGGAAGTCCGAGGGGGGAGCAGACTGAGGAATCGGAGGATGACGAGGTGACTGACTCAAGCTGGGTTGATAAGCCGAGTGAAGACAGTGCTTCTGAGGCGGAGGCGAGTGCTGCACCAGAACAGGTTGGAAGAGGCAGTGGTGTGGCCAGAGGGAGAAACAGGGCCAGAGCTGGTGCATCAGCAGCAACTGTTTCACGTAGTGAAGCTCCCGTGGCGAGGCCTAGATGTTCGCAAGTCTGGAGGTTCTTCAAAGAAAGTAAGGATGACCGACGGACTGTGGTGTGCAACCTGTGCCACACCAGGATCAGCAGGGGTGCCACCACTACTAGCCTAACCACCACCAGCATGCGCAGGCATATGAGTGCTAAACACCCCACTCAATGGAACCAAGGCCGTTCACCACCTCCTGCGGGTCACAACACTGATCCTTCCCCTGTGTCACTCGCTGCCCCTGCTAGTCAACCCCCTGCCCAGGACCCTGGCATGAGCGCCTCCCGCCAGAAAACCACACCTTCGCCTCCACGATCCTCCACAGTGTCCACCAATGTGTCCCAGCGCAGCGTTCAGCTGTCTTTACAGCAGACGCTGGAGCGCAAGAGGAAATACAGTTCCACCCACCCACATGCCCAAGCCCTCAGCGTCCACATCTCCAAATTGCTGAGCCTGGAGATACTGCCCTATAGGCTGGTAGAGACCGAGGCCTTACGCAATCTCATGGCAGTGGCTGCCCTTTGGTATTGGGTCCCCAGCCACCACTATTTTTTCCGATGTGCCGTCCCAGCCCTACACCAGCACGTGTCACAGAACATCATCATCCGTGCCCTGACCAACGCTGTTTCTGAGAAGGTCCACCTAACCACGGACACGTGGACAAGTGCTGCCGGGCAGGGACACTATATCTAACTGACGGCACATTGGGTTAACTTGGTGGAGGCTGGGATCGAGACTGACCCTGGGGCCGCTCATGTACTGCCCACACCGAGGATTGCGGGGCCTACCTCGGTCACGGTCTCTCAGACGTACAATGCCTCTTCCTCTGACACCTCCTCCTCCTCAACCTCCTCCTCTGAATTACCATCCGTGGGCACAGCGCCTTCAGTCGGTAGCTCTAGGCGCATCAGCAGTGCCGTGAGTAAACACCAGCAGGCGGTGCTCAAACTTCTGAGCTTAGGTGACAAAAGGCACACTGCCCAAGAGCTGTTACAGGGCATCACGGCACAGACCGATGTGTGGCTGGCACCGCTGAACCTCAAGCCAGGCATGGTTGTGTGTGACAACGGGCATAACCTGGTGGCGGCTCTGCAATTTGGCAGACTGACACATGTGCCATGCCTGGCCCACGTGTTCAATCTAATAGTTCAGCGGTTCCTCAAGACATACCCCAATCTGTCTGATTTGCTCACCAAGGTGCGCATCTGTGCGCATTTCCGCAAGACGACCACAGATGCTGCCACTCTCAGGGCAGCGCAGCGCCGCCTACAACTGCCCGCTCACCGACTGTTGTGCGACGTGCCCACGAGATGGAATTCCACATTAAACATGTTATCCAGAGTTTACCAGCAGCACAGAGCGATTGTAGACTGCCAGATGTCAACTTCCACCAGAACTGGTAGTCAGGTCAGTCAGATTCCTCAAGTCTACAATGAGGAGTGGATGTCTGATATCTGCCAGGTGTTGAGAAACTTTGAGGAGTCAACACAGATGGTCAGCGGCGATGCCGCCATTATCAGCCTCAGCATCCCGCTGCTTTGCCTGTTTAAAAACTCACTGCTCATCATCAAGTCGGATGCTTTGCGCTTGTCACAAGAGACGGTGGAGGAAAATATGTCGCTTGATAACCAGAGCACCCTCCGGTCTGTTTCTTAGCGCGTATCGAAGGAGGGGGATGAGGATGAGGAAGAAGAGGAGGAGAATGTCGGCAAGACAGAAGAGGGTACCAGTGCTCAGTCCTTCTTAACTCTTGAGCGTGTATGGGCTGAAGAGGAGGAGGAGGAGGAGGAGGAGGAAATGAAGAGTCAGGCCAGTGAGGAGAGGGAATTCTTGCGTGTTGGGACCCTGGCGCACATGGCAGACTTCATGTTAGGCTGCCTATCCCGTGACCCTCATGTTAGAAGCATTTTTTCAAACACCGATTACTGGGTGTTCACTCTCCTGGACCCATGGTACAAGCAGAACCTTTCCACTCTCATCCCTGCAGAGGAAAGGAGTATGAGAGTGAATATATATCAACAGGCCCTGGTGCACAAGCTGAAACAATCCTTCCCATCTGACGCCGCTAGCGGCAGAGGGCATGCTTCTCTGGGCCAAGTAGCGGGGGAGAGGAGGCGAGCAGGCAGCTTGTCCAGCACTGGCAGGGGAAAGCTCTACAAGGCCTTTGCCACTTTTATGTCACCCCAGCAAGACACTGTCACCTATCCCCAGTCTAGGCAGAGTAGGGGGGAGCTGTACAGAAAGATGGTGAGGGAGTACCTAGCTGACCATACCAACGTCCGTAGCGATCACTCTGCTCCATACAACTACTGGGTTTCAAAGCTGGACACGTGGCTTGAACTGGTGCTGTACGCCTTGGAGGTGCTGGCCTGCCCTGCCGCTAGCGTGCTGTTAGAGCGGGTATTCAGTGCAGCTGGTGGCGTCATCACCGATAAGCGTACACGCCTGTCAACTGACAG
The DNA here is from genome assembly GCA_900303285.1 of Rhinella marina. Lineage (NCBI taxonomy): Eukaryota > Metazoa > Chordata > Amphibia > Anura > Bufonidae > Rhinella > Rhinella marina. Next base: position 3,894 of record ONZH01031137.1, read on the forward strand.
CGCTGACAGGCTGACGCTTATTAAAATGAACAAAGCCTGGATTTTACTGGAATTCAAATCTCCTCCGGGGGAAAGCAGCTAAAGATTTTCATTACTTATGTATCCGATTCCTCTTCTATTCTCCTCCTACTCCTCCTTGTCGTCTTTGCCTAACGCTGACCAAAAAAACGCCATTTTTTAGAGGTCCAACTAGCACTCTTTTACCACAATTTTTCAGGAGGGCCCCCTACAGGCCCTCTCTTTAAACAATTTTTCCGGAGGTCAACCTATAGGCCCTCTCTCCAAACAATTTTTCCAGAGGTCAACCTACAGGCCCTCTCTCCAAACAATTTTTCCGGAGGTCCACCTACAGGCCCTCTCTAAATAATTTTTCTGGAGGTCCACCTACAGGCCCTCTCTCCAAACAATTTTTCTGGAGGTCCACCTACAGGCCCTCTCTCCAAACAATTTTTCCAGAGGTCCACCTACAGCGTATAGGTGCCATTTACGGTATTAAACTGTGTAGTATACATAGAACACATACCACACTTGATCGAGCTCATAGTTAACAACTGTACCGGTTGATGCTAAATTTTTAAGTTGGGGTCCTGCGCCGTCATTCAAACTCCTTCCAGTTGTTGTCACCACCACACACGCTAGCCAAGGGGGCACTCCTCTAGCTCTTACAGCTCAACCTCCTTCCCCCCAGCCTGCCCCCCACCCACAGGCCCTCTCTCCAAACAATTTACGTCTTTTTCCTCTCTTTCTCTCTCTCCAAACTATTTTTCCGGATAGGTGCCATATACGGTATTAATCTGAGTAGTATACATAGAACACATACCACACTTGATCGAGCTCATAGTTGACAGCTGTACCGGTTGATGCTAAATTTTTAAGTTGGGGTCCTGCGTCGTCATTCGAACTCCATCTGGCTGTTGTCACCACCACACACGCTAGCCAATGGGGCACTCCTCTGGCTCTTCCAGCTCAACCTCCTTCCCCCCAGCCTGCCCCCCACCTACAGGCCCTCTCTCCAAACAATTTACGTCTTTTTCCTCTCTTTCTCTCTCTCTAAACTATTTTTACGGATAGGTGCCATATACGGTATTAAACTGAGTAGTATACATAGAACACATACCACACTTGATCGAGCTCATAGTTAACAACTGTACCTGTTGATGCTAAATTTTTAAGTTGGGGTCATGCGTCGTCATTCAAACTCCTTCCGGCTGTTGTCACCACCACACATGCTAGCCAAGGGGGCACTCCTCTGGCTCTTCCAGCTTAACCTCCTTCCCCCCGGCCTGCCCCCCACCCACAGGCTCTCTCTCCAAACAATTTACGTCTTTTTCCTCTCTTTCTCTCTCTCCAAACTATTTTTCCCGATAGGTGCCATATACGGTATTAAACTGCGTAGTATACATAGAACACATACCACACTTGATCGAGCTCATAGTTGACAACTGTACCGGTTGATGCTAAATTTTTAAGTTGGGGTCCTGCGTCGTCATTCAAACTCCATCCGGCTGTTGTCACCACCACACACGCTAGCCAAGGGGGCACTCCTCTGTCTCTTCCAGCTCAACCTCCTTCCCCCCAGCCTGCCCCCCACCTACAGGCCCTCTCTTCAAACAATTTACGTCTTTTTCCTCTCTTTCTCTCTCTCCAAACTATTTTTCCGGATAGGTGCCATATACGGTATTAAACTGAGTAGTATACATAGAACACATACCACACTTGATCGAGCTCATAGTTGACAACTGTACCGGTTGATGCTAAATTTTTAAGTTGGGGTCCTGTGTCGTCATTCGAACTCCATCCGGCTGTTGTCACCACCACACACGCTAGCAAAGGGGGCACTCCTCTGGCTCTTCCAGCTCAACCTCCTTCCCCCCAGCCTGCCCCCCACCTACAGGCCCTCTCTCCAAACAATTTACCCGGATAGGGGACATATTAGATATTATACTGATTTTTGTTGGTTCCTCTTTTAATTGGCTCCTGACCTGTGATAGGCAGAGCATGGACACGTCCCCTTAGCTGCAGTAGAAAAGACACTCCCCTGGCCAGAGCAAGCTCTTTTTCCTTTTCCTTGTACGAAAAATCCATTAAATATATGGTCCCAAAATAGGGGACATATACGATTTTAAACTGAGAAGAATCGATACCACACATGCCCCACTAGGAGAATTTGGGGTAATGGTGGGATTAGGCAGCCTCAGAGGCATCCATGCATGCTGCCCCTGCTGTTTTCTGTCCATTTCCGTGGTGTTTCCATCATTTTCTGAGGTTTCCAGGTTTTCACCCAGCCTTCCCTAGGCAGAGCCTTGGTCCCCTGCAAAAATGCTCGAGTCTCCCATTGACTTCAATGGGGTTCGTTATTCGAAACGAGCACCCGAGCATCGGGAAAAGTTCGACTCGAATAACGAGCACCCGAGCATTTTAGTGCTCGCTCATCTCTAGTGTATAACAATGTCTGCTAATATAACTTGTACGGGAGGCAGAGGCAGTGTAAAAAAATTGTATTTTTAAATATATATAACACATACATATATTTTTTTTTTTTTGGGGGGGGGACTAAATGCTGAGGCTCCAAAACAAACTTAACAATACTAAATCAAACTATTAGTAACGTTAACTAACAACAGCTACTCTCCTACTAAGCGTAGAAAATGGAGGTGGAGATAGACAACAGTGTTTGGCTTTGAAATAGGGTTTTGGAGACTTTGGGTTCGCACAGCCCATGACATGACACAAGACATTTGGCTGTAAAATTATGGCCCGGCTGACAGCAACAGTGGGAAGACACTCAAACTATTCTGCCCTGCAAGGCCTGATCTAATCACCATCAGCATCAGCAAGAGGAGTATGAAGTTCGGATGTAATTCAGCCATTATTCATTTTTATAAAGGTATTTTTTTTAACACTGCCCGTGGACAGATTTGTCCTTTTGGGTGTCACCCCCCCCCAAGCGGCACTAAAAACCCTCTCTGACATGACACTTGAGGCTGGGCAGGAAAGAAGCCCTAGTGCATAGTGGTACAGTTCCAGCCACTGTTGGCCTCAGGGAGGCTGTCCTCTATAACCGCCGGATTATAAGGTGGGCTTCGATGGTTTCTTTTTTTAGAATAGATCATCCGGCTGAGAATGAGATGAGCGTGCCATCCACTCCACTACCTCATCTACTTTCTCCTCCACTACAATTTTGCGCCTCGGTGGGTTAGCCTGGTGGAACAATAGCCAAATATTGCGACTACTACTAGTAGATGCTCCAGCTACAGGTCTTTTGGCACTGCTGCCCTGTGCCACCTTCTCCTTTTTTTAGAGCTCGAGGTCTGGCTGGAACTGGACCCCTTTTGCTTATCCATTCCAGACATTTTTCAATTCACTCTGTGGCCCTGCAGCTGGTCTTTGTCCCTGTATCTCACTGTCTCTCCCTGTCTCTCCCTATCTCTCCCTGTCTCTCTCTCCCTGCTTGATTAAATACTAGCCCTGAACTGGCCCTGTAATTGCCCTGCAGTATCCCTGATATGTGTAATATGGATTCCCAGAGCTATTATATCAAATTTTCACAAAACAGGTCTCAGAACTTCACACTCAGTGCTTCTGCTCGTCTCAGCAGTCGCAGCAGAAGTGATGCGTCACTGGCTTACCAAGCCTGAGCCAATCAGAGCAAGCCCTGCCCACTAGGTCAGGTGACCGCTTTCTTCCCAGGCTTTTGCACACGATAAACAAACTAACAGTAAAAGTTCTCTAATGAATTGAATTCGTACGCAATAGCATATACAGTAACTTATACGCAGCAATAGCGTATAATTTATAGGACAAGCTACGTAGCGAATGCGTACAAAGACGAAGCGAATTACCTAATATTCGGATTCGCTTCGCAGCTAAAAATTCCCAAGATTCGATACGAATCGACGAATCGATTCGCTCATCTCTAGCGAGAGGCATAGTTACCCCAAGGAGACCTCGACTTTCCACCAAAAATATGGAGAGACAGACCTTTATAAAGATGATATACAAATTGGCTGGCTTCATGGTAAATAACTACATTTATTACTAGAAATACATAATTATCACAATCTACACATACATGCTTATTGTTATTTTAAAAAGATCTCATTCACATATATAAAATAATAATATACGGTATTAAAACAATTGTTCGGTCTTGGCCCCCTTTGAATATCCTAACATGCAGAGCTCACGCATGTATAGTTTTAAATGATGACATAATGTCCTCTGTTAGTAATGTAAAAAAGTTCATAAATAGCATCAGAATCACAAATTCATATTTGGTAACGTACGTTCCATTCTATTGTGTTATGTGCGTTTTATTAAGGCCAACAGCAAGTTCAGACCGCTGCGCTAATATATCGGTTCTACGATATTATTACGCTTCATTACCACACTAACACTACATTTCCTCACTGCTCTGTATATGGGCCAGTATGTTGACTCCTCATGTGGTTCCCATCTTTCCCATTCTGTGATGGGGCCACTGGTTTCCCTTATTGGCCTTGTTGACATCACCATTTATTTTGCCTTTCTTCTGATCTGTCAACGGATCCAGTTTTTTGTATCACACAGTCCCTATTTTGCATCAGGATATGCTCATAATTTGGAAGCCAAAAACAGGAGTGGGTACAAAACACAGAAGACATGCAAATATTCCAATCATGTGTCATCCCTGTTTTGGATCCACTCCTGTTTTTTTGGGCCTTAGCAATACTGATAGATTACTGACTTAATGCTGACCGCGTGAAGGTGGATGTTCAAAAGACAGGATCCGTTTTTGAGGGTTGTTCTTATGACGCATCAGAAAAAGGGAAAAGTAAACAGTGACATCAAAACAAACTTACTGCTGACACTCTTTCCACTCTGTCATAGGTCCACTACTTGTATCAGCGTGTAAAAGAACAGGTTCTGTAGAAATCTATGTGGAATCAGCACTCTTTCTTGGTCCACTGCACGGTTCTTTATACCTGATTCTTTCATGGACCTGTAAGGATAAGTTCACACTTGAGTTATTTGGTCTGTTTTAACTGAGCAAATAAGTGATGTGTGAACTGATTCTAAGAGTGACTCCTGTCAACTGCCTGTCATACCGACGCAAAGTAACTATTTCCCTACCACAGTGGACTACCTATGCATGTTTATACACCAATATACAGGCTCTCTGCAGCAAAGAAATAACTGATTTTTAACTTGATATGTCGCATATAAATACAGATTAAAACATTTTTATTTATTTTTTATTTGGAGAACCGTCCAAATTGAATTTTTGAAAAATTTGCTCATCTCTAGCTATCAAGTAAAAAAAATATATACTAACTCAGCCAAATTTGATATATAAAGATACCTAGGTCATCAAAAACTTAAATCAAAATCCAACAAAAATCCCATGACCCTTAAAATCATTCCTTTATTTCTATCTTTAAAAATATTATCCCATTCAGTGCGTGACAAGCTGTCACAAATATAGTCACCCTTTTTATACTGGACTAAACAATAGATGTTCAATATGAAGGAGATGTGAGGTAGAGTGGTTCTTTCCCTGCCTCACCCTCCACTAGGTACTCAGCCCGGAGAGTCCTCTCAATGGTAGGGGTCCTCCGTCCACGTTCCTGGCTGAAATGACCCTACTGCATCCTCAATGATGTTATATCTAATTACCCCAATGCGTTTCTCCCTCTTGGGTTCCTCTGGGGGTTGGTATATACTTAGCCCCAGAACTAGTCTGAGGCACAGAGGTATAGCAGATACTGGTACTCTGGGATATGATCCCTCCAATATGGTATCTGCTAAAAACACAGATTATACATATCTATAATGATGCAATAGATATATCTATAGCATACAAGTATAAGGCAAGGGTTCAGCCCCTGTGGGAATGTGGACATAGATTCCAAGCCACACTGGTTATTTTCAGCAAACAACTCCAAGGATAGTACATGTTTTGATTGCTACCAGTTTAAGTCCCTTGCCAGAAGCGGAAGATGACGATCCCAGAGTACCAGTATCTGCTATACCTCTGTGCCTCAGACTAGTTCTGGGGCTAAGTATATACCAACCCCCTGAGGAACCCAAGAGGGAGAAACGCGTTGGGGTGATTAGATATAACATCATTGAGGATGCAGTAGGGTAATTTCAGCCAGGAACATGGACGGAGGATCCCTACCATTGAGAGGTCTCTCCAGGCTGAGGACCTAGTGGAGGGTGAGGCAGGGAAAGAACCACTCTACCTCACATCTCCATCATATTGAACATCTATTGTTTAGTCTGGTATAAAAAAGGGTGACTATATTTGTGACAGCTTGTCACGCACTGAATGGGATAATATTAGGGATGAGCGAACCGAACCGTAACGAACCAGATTTGTTACGAACTTTCCCAAAAGTTCGGTTCGTCATCGAACCGAATTTTCAGAAAGTTCGTGACGAATCTGGTTAAAATAACGGCGACGCAAAATATACGCATATTTATTGAGAATGTACGCTAATGCGTACATATTCAGTTAAGTAGCGTACCTTTGACAACGCTAGACTGTATGTTCGTTACTTGAGTAAGAATGTTCGCAGACGCAGTATATGCGTACGCTAATGCGTACATATTCAGTTAAGTGGCGTACCTTTGACAACGCTAGACTGTATGTTCGTTACTTGAGTAGGAATGTTCGCAGACGCAGTGTATGCGTACGCTAATGCGTACATATTCAGTTAAGTAGCGTACCTTTAACAACGCTACACTGTATGTTCGTTATTTGTGCGGGAATGTTCGCATTAGCGTACGCATTAGTGTAAATTCTCAAATATGCGTATATTTTGCGTCGCCGTTGTTGAAGTCACTTGGATTTTTTCCACTTTTTTCATTGTAATAGCAACTGCAAGTAAACGAAACTATACCCTATCAGACTCCCATTATTGTAGCAGCAATTATTCAGCCATTATAGCAAGGTTTGTTTTAGGTTCGGTTCGTACGAATCCGAACTTCACTAAAGTTCGCCGAAGCGAACTGAACCGAACTTTTCAAAAGTTTGCTCATCCCTAGATAATATGTTTAAAAAAAGATAGAAATAAAAGAATCATTTAAGGGTCATGGGATTTTTGTTGGATTTTGAAAAAAAAATATATATTGTATTTGTGGGTAGACGGTATAATTTTGAAATTTACTGTAGCAGTTAATTGAAATATAGAAAGCTTAACCCCTTCACGCCCAGCGCCGTACATGTACGGCGCTGGGGCGATGCGGGCACATGGCGCCCACTCGCGGGTGCGGCGGGCGTCATGGCCGGCAAGTCTCTGCTGTTTCTAACAGCAGAGACTTGCCGCTACCTACTGTGTCGGCGGCGTCTTCCGGGGTGACTAGATGCCGTGATCACACGTGATCACGGCATCTAGTTGCGTCTAAAACCGGAAGCGTTCGCTTCCGGGTGGTGTACAGACACCCCGTGTGGCCAATCGGGGTGTCTGTACACCATATGAAAACTGTAATCCTCGCTGGTGAGGATTACAGTTTTCAAAGTGCAATTCTTATTCTGGCCACTAGATGGCAGGCCAGGATAAGAAATGAGCAACTCATGGATTTCTGAGTCTATAAAATCCATAATTGCTCATAAAGAAAAAAAAAAAAGCCACAATATATAAGCCCATATTTGAGCTTTCTAATAGTAAAAAAAAATTTAAAAAAATGTTAAAAAATGATCGATCGAGGTGTACAGGCTGACCACATCAAAAGATACCAATAACACCTCAGTGAGATCCTCAGTTTGCAGTTCCCGTAATGTAGTCAAAAAATCGGAGGTATCGCGAACATAAGATTTTGAATCAGTGGCATAGTGGCGTAACAATTTATCCAAAAAAATTGAAATATTGGACAAAATGGAATTGGATCCCGATACAATCGGGCGACCCGGAGGGTTGTTGAGGGTCTTATGTACCTTCGGTAATGTATACAGTACCGGGGTTACCGGATGGTCAATAGTTAAAAATGTTGCTATATTTTCATCAATAATACCACCACCTAATGCCTCAGTAATAATTTGTTTGATACGATACGCGATATCAAACTTCGGATCCCCTGATATCGGGCGATATACTGAAGTGTCCGAAAGCTGTGGGACATGTGATGAACTTAAGTTATTTCATGATTTTTTAAACCAGGTGGATCCTGATGTGAAATTTAATGTGGTACACTCACCTGATTGCATACAGTTTTTGGATACATTGGTGTTAAAGCAGAATGGGAGGTTGGAAACGGATCTATTTGTGAAATCCACAGATAGGAACTCATTACTTTGTTACCGTAGTTGTCACCCGAGAAGTATGGTTAAGCACTTACCATATAGTCAATTTTTGAGAGCTAGACGTATAGTGTCGAATGAAGATAGAATTGGGGGAACATTGGATATTATGACTGAGAAGTTTAAAACCAGGGGTTACCCTGTGGCTGATCTGTATAAACAAAAACAGCGGGTTCTAAATATGGATAGAGCCTCAACTCTGGTTCCCTCACGTAAGTCCTCTGTGCCCAAACGTATGTATTTTACATCCACTTTCAGTGAACAGAGCAATCAGATAGGGAATATAATACGTCAACATTGGACGACTTTGAAGAGATGTTGCCCCCAAGTGGAGGAGTTTAGTGTTCCTCCCGTTTTTGCGTATCGCCGATCCCGTAATTTAAAGGACCATTTGGTGCACTCAGATGTGATACCCAAAGGTGCCTCTGGACAAACCTATTTGGCCCCTAGAAAAATGGGGTGTTTTCCTTGCCTGGGTTGTGTGAATTGTCGACTGATGTTGAAAGGCAGACAGTTCACCCACCCCGTTACCGACAATTCTTTTGAGATAAAACACTTTTTGACGTGCAATTCTGATTTTGTTATTTATTTGTTGTTGTGCCCCTGTCAGTTGATGTATGTAGGTGAAACCACACTAGATGTGAAGACGAGGTTGAATTACCACAGGTACACAATTAGAAAAAAGAGACTGGATCTACCAGTGTCCAAACATTTTGTGGAGTTTAAACACACGGAACAACAGTTGCGTTTTCATATCATTGATTATGTCCCGCCCCCGAGACGTGGTGGGGATAGGGCAAAAATCCTACTACGTAAGGAACTTGAGTGGATCTATCGCCTTAACACATTGAGACCTAATGGTCTCAATGTGGACTTTAAAATGAATGCTATACTTTGATTGCCTTTGATGTTGTGTCTGCCCTCTCGAGTAATATGGATTTATTTCAATATAGTACTTATTTCAATATAGTACTTGTTTTTAATATTTTTTTCTTTGCTTTTAGGGATCTGCATCTGTCTTCAAGGTGTTGGAGTGTCCGGAATATATATACTTCAGAGCCACATTTTGCATGCCCCATTGGTTATTTTAATGCTGTAATGTGCTGCTTGTGCGACTATATAATGTCATACCGGGGACCAGGCTCTAGTGTGGTGGTTAGGAGGATGCTGTGTGATATGCTGGTCTGTAGTTTATGGACGGGCACGATCTGGCTACCCTCTGAGCGGGGTTGGTGCCCTCAGTGAAATGTGGGTATCTGACCAATACTGCTCCCATCCATTGAGTTCTAATGTCACCCGTTTGAATACAGGAGAATCCCTGTTGGGCCGAATAAAATATATTAGGTCTTGTATTGTAGCACAATATGCTCTTTGTGGTTTCCCATAGCAAAGATGGCGATGGGGACTGTTTCATCAATAGTGCGCTTGCGCTCGTATTTGGTTGCGGGCTTTCTTGTTTTGAATGGAGCGTTAGATATTTCTAGGCTATTGCGCATGTTTGACATGCGCAGTGGGTGTGAGCTCCGGCCATAGTAACTAGCGCTTTGTGTAACAGGAAAAACATATCATGGACATGCGCTGTGGCTCTCTAGGAACGCTGAGTTCGGCGTACATGTGGGCAACTTCTCCTATCTCCTTGATGCAGTATGTAGGTCTCAATTAGCTTTTAACTTTTTGCACATGCACTGCCATCATTGGCAATTTATGAATTTATCTATTTTATGTTCTTTATATATCGTATGGATTGATATCACTATATACTATGGTTTTTATATACAGTATATATTTATGCTTTGTGATGTATTTACACTTTATAGGAATTTTATATGTGTTTTACACTTTTTTCATTGATTGGATTTATGAATTGGTTATTGTGCACACTTGTGTTTTTTGCATATATATGATGTACACCCTACTATTTGTGCTTGAGAAAGGCTCTAGTGCTGAGCCGAAACGTCGCAGTCCCTCTACATGGGTAAATAAAGGATCTTTTTGTTTTATATGAGAGTGCTGCCCATCTTTTTGCAACTATATATATATATATTTTTTTTTTCACACACACCATGATATATATATATATATATATATATATATATATATATATATTAAATCAACCCACTTTCTCCAAAATTAAAATAAACACAACGTCTATCTTATTAAAATATAAAAAATATTTATCCCATACAGCAAACAGTGAAACGGTAAAAAGTCAAAATGGAGTTTCTATGTATTTTTGGTTGTTTCACCTTCCACAAAAATTGAATAAAAAGTGATCAAAAAGTCAGACACACCACAAATTGTACCAAAGGAAAGTACAGATCTCCCAACAAAAATGACCACTCACACAGCTACGTACACTTACAAATAAAAGATATGGGATTTAGAATATGTTGATGCAAAGAAATTTTTTTTTTAGTATTAAAATGTAGGAAAAAAGTTATGGCTTTGGGAAGGCTAGGAGTAAAAAAAAAAAGCAAAAACCAGAAAATCAGTCATGAAGCAGTTAAATAAAAAGGAAAAAAAATCCAATTAAAAATATACACATGTTTTCCTAAAAGGATGTTCAATAAAAAAAATTGCAAAAATAAAATCTCCTCTAAATATTTGGTATCACTGTGTCCATGACTACCCACACTACACAATCATGTAATTTATCCCCTTCTGACACACATATACAGGGTATGTATACACACATACATACACATATACAGGGTATATATACACATATACAGGGTATATATACATACATATATACAGGGTATATATACACACATATATACAGGGTATATATACACATATACAGGGTATATATACACACATACATACACAGGATAGATATACACCTACATATACAGGGTATATATACACACATACATACGCATATACAGTGTATATATACACACATACATACACATATACAGGGTATATATACACATACATACACATATACAGGGTATATGCACACACAAACCTTTATACACACAGTTGTACATTAACATTAATTCAGAAGATATACATTATACACACAGACACTCATATACATGTGAAGCAATTATGTATTACTCTTTACTGCAGACTTACATTTAGGTGCAGGAACTAATGGGTTGTGATGGAGGGAGGAGATATCTTCAGACGTGAGGTGGGGAGGATCATTATGCAGAGGGTGTCGGTATCTGCACAGTCAGGCTCTACCCTCTCCGAGAGACAAGATGTCTGCAGCTCTGCCCTGACACTGCTGGATCTTGCCGAGTAGTGGGGGTAGTGCAGGGGAAGAAAGTGATGGTAACTGGTAACTGCACTGTACAATGAAGCTCACAGCAGGATCCCTGGATGGATTAATTAGTCTGACAGCAGCTCTGTATCTCACTCACCCAGGGATCCTGCTCTAAACTTCACTGTACACTTCAGTGTGGGGAGGAAATGACGTCACTGCAGTGAGCATGCCGGTAGCTGCTGGTGAAGCTGTCTGGAGGCGACTCTTCCAGAGGAGTCGGCAGCTTACATGAAGAGCAGGTACCATACACAGTGCAATAGTATAGGAAACTTTCATTTTTTTTTAATAATTATATTTAGACATTTTTTTATTTCAGTAAAACACATATTTTCCTCAAATAAAGTCAATAAAAAAAATTGGTGATGGGGTCGCTTTAATGTATTTTTGTAATGTACTTTAGTTACTTATTTTACTGTTTTAGTGACCCAATAGGCAACTGCAGTTCAAGGTGTCTAGAGTGTTTCTGAATCAGTACACCATTGTACAGGTATATGGATTCCAGTATGGGGCCACAGTGAGAGAAGTACAGGTACGAGCACTGATTTGCCATGCTAGGCTTTAGCAGAGTGAATGGGCAGATACAGGAGCAGTGATATGTGCTCCTGATATGTCAGCAGTGTAAAAATGTATAGATTCAAAAGCACTATAGACACCCTTAAATTCAGGTGTCTATTAGATGTTACTAAAGCAGTAAAAAAAAACAAGTATATTACAAAAATCAATCATGGCCCATTTAACATTGTTTAAAATAAATAAAAGGGTTAGTTACCCTTGAAGAAAACAAGCGTATTCTTGCAGTCAAATATATAATTACTGTATATTTCCAATATAAATTACATTAAATTTCAGTTACATTCTGAAATATATTATTTCTTAGCAACAATGCACACTATATTGAAACAAAAAAAAAGGTTGGCATGGATTGTTTCTGAAATATAAAAGACTCTTTATGTTGGATTTGTCATTTAAAACTAGTAAATGTATCTTTTTTGAGGATACATACAATACTTTACCTATCAATACTACATAGCAATAAATATGGCCTTGATTTTCTTGAGTTATGTTCTTAAGCTTGAACTTTTTGACAATAAAGAAGTTCTAAAAAAACTCTTTTGAAAAATACTTGGGGGAATTTAGCCAATAGAGTGTTGTATAAATGCATAAATCTCTGCACGAGTGTCCGATTATGAATAGCAATATGCCACCAATGCATGAGATGGGCCAACCCCTTTAAGAGGCCTGCCTCACTTTAATTAGGTACATCTCACTCCAACACAAACTAGATCAAGACTGGCATATGCAAAAGTCAGTCTTAATAAATTCCCATCCCAATGAGATTTTCTAAACTCCAGTGCCGAGAAGGAAGAACACTTTAGAAAATACTTTGTATGAATTGGACCGTATTATCAATACTTTTTTCTTGGTGTATTAAAAGTAAGCATATACTGCATATTTAAATGTAGAGTTAATAGTAAAATATAGACAGCACCAATGTTAGAAGCCCAGGCAAAGCTTCTTTTAGGTGAATATGCTTCCTAGCACAATGGACTTCGTTTATAAAAAATGTAAGCCCCAATTAGTATTCAGCCTCCCTATAGTCACTAAATTTATTGTATGGATTGAGAGGCTGCATGAGGATTATATTATTTACCTTCGTGTCAAAATCAGTGTGTCTCTATGCTTGAGAAGGCTTTCTCAAATGCCCACCAAATATGCAAAATAAGGTAAAAGATGCAGGTCGATGCAGAGTTTAGCAACTCTCACCATTTGGACATAGGGAGCCAAGATATATGTGAAAGTGGCCTACAGTCAAAAGTTGGAAACCCTCTCTGGCACTGTGTAGGTTTGGTATAAACATTTAAACAATGCAGCTTCATGGATACCCTGGGAATGTCCATTATGTTATGCATGTATGTAATTGATTTACAGTATAAAAAAAGATATTCCAAGTGGTAATAATTATTTATTTGAAGGTATGGTCTATGGTTTGTTTTTGAGTTGTCATTTGGGAAGATTTTTGTGAGATGACATCTCAACATTATATCAGCTGCATGAATAAACCCATCAGACTAAACACGATCTCAACTAAAGCTGCTGCTGATCAATATGAACCACTACAGAAAATAATATGAAAGTCTCTTTAAGTTTCAGTATTAAAATAGCCTCTAAAAATCTCAATTGCCAGTGATTTATTTCCAAAGTGCTTCTTAAAATTATTATGTTTCACTGCCTCTAATGGTTTGAAATCTTTCAAAGTCTAGCCAATGAGGCCAACTAATTACACTCCGATCCATACAAAGTATGAATAATATGGAGAAAGATTCACAACTTTGTTTTAACTCATACAATGCAATCAGAGAAAAAAAAGTAATGTTTTTTTGAAGAATATCATCCTGATCTAAAATTAATTCTTGATGGATTACACAAATAAAATTCCATCTGGGATAGATTTCTAGGCTTTTTTTTCTTATCAGAGCAAAGACACAATGTTCTACTTTTTATTTGATTTTTAAACAATCTGTTTTGTTGTTCTGAAATGATTGGCTGAGGAACATACATTTCTCATGTCAAGATGCAAAGTTCAATCTGATGGATTATTGTGGCAATTTATTTATTAAGGAAATATTGAATCTAATGTTTTTCTGAGCAAAAAAAATGTATCACTAAAGCACAGCCAAATGCAACGATAAGTAAAGTATACAATGGACTGAATCTTTTTTCAAGATACTAAGATATGAAATGCTATTTTTTAACATGTGTATGTGCAAGTTTATGAATGCATATATTATTATGATTAGAATGATGGGGGCTGTTGTTAGCATTGTTACCTTATCTAGCATGTAGTGTATTCTGAATAAGAAATATTGAGTGGATATTGAGAAACAAACAAAACATACAAATGAACACACAAAACAAACATGCAAAGTGGAGATTATTGGAAATCCACATTACAAAAAATCCCCATGTAGCTCCAGTTAATGGCCATTATAGTGAACGGGGCCGGAGCGTAGTTCCGCTGGAACAGCCTGCCGGACACCCGTGCCACTAGTGTGAAAGTAGCCTTATACAAATTTTCTTCTAAGATCAACTGCTTAACAATTGTTCATTAATTTTAATGTGATTAAAGGTGTTCTCCGAGTTATATATATTGATGACCTATCCTCAGGATAGGTCATCAATGTCAGATCGGCAGGGGTCCGACACCCCCGCTGATCAGCTGTTTGAAGAGGAGGCGTGCGCCCTATCAGCGGGGGTCCAACACCCAGCACCCCAGCTGATCGGCTATTTGAAGAGGAGGCGCACGCCCTATCAGCGCTGCCTCCTCTTCATTGTTTACATGCTGACCGACACAGGGGTAGTGGTGAGTAGGTGTAATTACACCTCACCGCCCCATTGATTTCAATGAGAAGAATCACTTCCATAGACTTGTATGGGAGCGATTCTTCCCATTGAAATGAATGGGGCAGTTAAGTGTAATTACACCTACTCACCACTACCCCTGTTATGGCCAGCATGTAAACAATGAAGAGGAGGAGGCAGCGCTGATACGGCTTGTGCCTCCTCTTCAAACAGCTGATCAGCGGGGGTGCTGGGTGTCAGACCCCCGCCGATCTGATATTGATGACCTATACTGAGGATAGGTCATCAATATATATAACTCGGAGAACCCCTTTAATCATCAGCTGAACCTTGGAAATTGGCAATTTCAGCAGACAACTATCTCATGTGTATGGCCACCATAATAATATCCTTTTATGTACTGGTAATTTTTCAACAGCTTTCAAATTATCATCACAGACAAAATCACAGTGACTGATAATACCTTTTTATAAAGCCACCATTCAAAATAGGTGATATCATAGATCACGGAGCATACAATGCCTCGAAAAACTATTCAAACCCCTTGATTTTTTTTCACATTACATCCACAAACGTGTATTTTATTGGGATTTCATGGAAGAAATGAATGCAAATGAGCTCTTAACAAGCACTGCCAGTAATATCACCAGATGTAAGGCATAAAATTGGGATTTCATGTGACAAACCAACACAAAGTAGCAAGTATGTGTGAAGTAAAAAGAAAATGATACATGGTTTTCAAAATTTGTAAGACCATCTTTCGCAGCAATTACAGCTGCTTGTCTTTTGGGATATGTCTCTATCAGCTTTGTACATCTAGGGGCTCAGATTTTTGACCATTCTTTGCAAAATGGCTGAGGCTCAGTCAGATTGAATGATGATCCTCTGCAGCAATTTTCAAGTCTTGACACAGATTTTTAATGGGATTTAGGTCTGGGCTATTCTAACACATGAATATGCTTCGTTCTAAACAATTCCATTGTAGCTCTGGCTGTATGTTTAGGGTCGTTGTCCTGCTAGAAGGTGAAACTCAAGTCTTTTGCAGCCTCTACCAGAAAGGAAAGCTAACCTGTGTGCATTATCTCCTCAGATATGAATTTGTATCCTTGAGAGCGCAAAATGTGCTATTTTGTGCAATTTTGAAAACTAATAATCAATGATAGGTTTCTTAGAGACTTTTTTGACCTAAGGAAGGCCAGTCTTGCACAAATACCTAAGCAAATACATGTCTCAGTCATGGTGCTTATAGTATGGGAAAATGTGTGTACATTTATCATGTGTGGTGATCTTGAAGTCATATCTTCTAAAAATGTCTAGAATTTTTTTTAAATTTTGACTCCACCTACCTACTGGAGTGAGATTGCTCAACCGTTTTGCAACATTTAAAAATTAATTAATGTGTCTAAATACTTGACTCTAAAAATAAAAAATCATATTACAAATTGGTCTAATTTCTCTAGCAAACTATTAATGAATGTGTCCTGTAGCAAATAAGACACAATTATGCACCAGGAGGGCTTATCTAGTTTGATGATACATCTAATCAGGGGCTTTATGATAAGACTAGTAGGACACCTGGGTCTTTAGACCACTAATCAGCTCTGAAAGCGGAGGCAACCAGTTCTCATATTCTGAGACAGGTTGTTGGCACCTATTTTAAATCATTCAAAGAGAACCCTTTTAAGGAGAGACCCAACCTGTTTAATATGTGCCCAGTGTACTACAAATATTTAGTACAAGTTATACCTTTAGCTTTATCCTAGATACTAATTGTAATTTTGCTAAACTTCCTTTGTACAGAACTTTGCATCTGGACTTAATTTTTTTTTATAATCCAGTCAATTTTAGGGAATATTTCACATGCTAAATAGGGTATAAACCAAAGTTGTAACTTTGCAAATGATGACATTTTCCTATGAACATCTGCTATGAAGCATTCTACAGTGTGTGATGATCTATTTACATCATGGTGTGAAGAAAAGTGAAATGTATGTATTTAAACCATAGATGATGGGAGAGATCTCTGTACTGAGTCGTCTTTGTTCTAAACTGAACCCTAATTTTGTTAATCTTTCTGGGTACTGTAATCCACCCATTCTGGTTATTACTTTAGTTGCCCTCCTCTGAACCCTCTCCAGCTCTGCTATGTCTGTCTTGTTCCCAGGAGCCCAGGACTGTACACAGTACTCCATGTGTGGTCTGACTACTGATTTGTAAAGTGGCAAGACTATGTTCTCAACATGGGCATCTATGCCTCTTTTGATGCAATACAATAGTGTTGAGTTTGGCCAATAATATTCTAATGTATATGGAGGCCTTTAAAGAAAAAAAATACATGATTTAAAAAATTGCCATTCTCTAATAAGTATTTATAGGTAAGAAATTGCATTAGAAGATATTTATATAGGTAGATAGGCAATACTGGGTACACACAGTAGTATATTCTTAAAAATATCAGCTGATTCTTTGCTTAGTAGCTATGTGAGCAGTAATTGATAGCCTTCCCTGTATAAATGTTTATACATAGATAGCTGTCATAAATAAAAATAAGGTCTAGGACACAAAAGCAGCAGAACAAAAACCATTATTTATTATTGTAATACAATTTTTTTGTATTTTATTTTAAGTGCTAATATTTGCAAATGCCTGATAACATCATATCATAAGGTACACAATTTTATTAATATCACTACAACTACTATAGAAAAGTTACTTAAATTATTCCGTTAAAACATGACACACAATAAGGAAGTGTACATGCTTCCAGACAAAATAATGGATGTAAATAATGCAAAAAAGAAACTTTATTGAAACTTTTAAATTGCAGTCAGTGCATTAAACCTAATTTAGCAATGTTTGCTGAGCAATCCAAAATTGTTTAGGGAAAAGTTCGAGGAACTGTATAAGCAGTGAAATAGATATTTAAGGCTTAAATCCATTATTCTGAAGTAGACAAACTTTCATGTGAAAGATATTGTACTTGACACACAGCCAATATGAGATTATAAATATCTAGCTCACAAATACAGTTTAACTACTTAGCAGATAATTTGCTAGGAGAATAATGAGCTGCGTAAGTCACTTGGAACACAACAATTTGAACTCTGAGCCTATCCAGATTTATTTTATACCTTCGACTTTCAGACAACAATGCCAAAAGTCCACTTAAAAAGATTCACTGATTTTCTCCTTTCCATGTTGTTTAAACATTTTATTCACTTTTAATCCACATTTTTTTAAATCTAGAAAACATATACAATTAAGGTTTCAATTATTTTGGTTTGCCAAATAGATTTTACATTTCAAACACTGTCTATATTATACAAAAATGGTATTATAATAATAGTAAAACATAAATATAAAAAATATAATAATATATAAAAAATTAATTGAATCAACTGGTTTACATAGTTTATAAGGCCGAAAAAAGACATCTGTCCATCCAGTTCGGCCTGTTTTCCTACAAGTTGATCCTGAGGAAGGCAAAAAACTCCTGTGAGGTAAAAGCCAAAATTCATTCCAGACTCCAATCAGGCAAGCAGAATAACTCCCTGGATCAACAACCCATCTCTAGTAACTATAACTTGTAATATTATTACCCTCCAGAAATACATCCCGGCCCCTTTTGAACTCTTTTAGTGAACTTACCATCACCACCTCCTCAGGCAGAGAGTTCCATAGTCTCACTGCTCTTACCGTAAAGAATCCTCTTCTATGTTTGTGTACAAACCTTCTTTCCTCCAGACTAAACGCAGAGGATGTCCCCTTGTCACAGTCACAGTCCTGGGGATAAATAGATCATTGGAGAGATCTCTGTACTGACCCCTGATATATTTATACATAGTTATTAAATCTCCCCTCAGTCATCTTTTTTCTAAAGTAAATAACCCTAACTTTGATAATCTTTCTGGGTATTGTAGTGCACCCATTCCAGTTATTACTTTAGTTGCCCTCCTCTGAACCCTCTCCAGCTCTGCTATGTCTGTCTTGTTCACAGGAGCCCAGAACTGTACACAGTACTCCATGTGTGGTCTGACTAGTGATTTGTAAAGTGGCAGGACTATGTTCTCATCACGGGCATCTATGCCTCTTTTGATGCAACCCATTATCTTATTGGCCTTGGCAGCAGCTGTCTGACACTGGTTTCTACAGCTTAGTTTGCTGTTCACTAAAATTCCTAGGTCCTTTTCCATGTCAGTGTTACCCAGTGTTTTACCATTTAGTATGTACTGGGGACTTGCATTATTCCTTCCCATGTGCATAACCTTACATTTGTCAGTGTTAAACTTCATCTGCCACTTCTCTGCCCAAGCCTCCAATCTGTCCAGATCTATCTGTAGCAGTATACTGTCCTCTTCTGTGTTAATTACTTTACATTGTTTAGTTTACCAGAGAAAACTTTTCTAATTGTTCATTCTGATTCTATGCTATAACCTTTTAGTTTTTCTAAGCCATAATATGGAATCCACGGATATCTCTATAGTCTATTGCACTTTTATTATGCCTTCATTACAATTTCAATTGTGCTATCCTCAACTGGACACCATATAAGGTTACTGCCAGATGGTCAAATTTTGTTTGCTACAGTTTTGGAACTGACAATCAGGAGAGGATCATATAAGCAGGGAAAGTATAGTTAAGAGATTTTCTTTTTAAAACACATGTGCCCATACCCTTACCGCAGTATTGTCCTCTAGAATTATTTTCACAAAGGATAGCTATGACCATTGTGTGCTGCAGTGCAGAAATTATGCAGCGGCACTGAAAGTGTGTATGGGTCCATAGGACAGTGCCATTAAGAATCGGTGTAACTTGCTACAGGCTTTGCACACACAGCTGTGCTCTGTACACAATAACATTTTAGGAATACATTTTCCTTTCCTGTTGAACAAAAATGAAAAAAAAAAAAGGATCCAAATATAAGACTAGGATACCCAGTGTATGTGCATCAATCACTCCCAGGCAATGCAGAACATGCACAGCACCACAAATTTCTGATGAATTTAAGATTTTTTTTTTAATCAAGTAGACAAAATATTAATTAAAACTGTAATAAAAAAGTTGCCTTTGGCCTCACCCACTTTAAATATACTGTACGTATGGCGCTCATTCTGAATACCATATATCTCAATGTATTTACACCAGGAAACTGGCAAAAGAGACTGATAAATCTCCTCCTTCTCTTTTAATACAAAGTTAGCTGGTGGAGCTCAGTGAATAGGAATTAATACGCTGGGAAGAGAAGAGAGAGTTTTGTGCTGGAACCCCCTTAATATGGGCTCTATAGCATTTGCATCGTAAATGCCACTGGTGATGCCACTTTTATGTATTTACTTTTCATGTTTTGGGTTACCAAAAGGCATGACTTTGGTGATAGAGTTCTGTTTAAGGTTTGATGTTTGCAATGTGAGCTGTATTTATTTTTTATTTATATCAATTTGGGTTATATTTGACTTTTTGATAACTTTTTATTTTACTTTTTGAAAGGTAGCATGAACAAAATACAGCAACTGTGGATTTCACAATTTTCACAGTTTTGTTATGTCTCCATACTCTGAGAATCAAACAATTTTTAATTTTTTCATTGATGAGGCTGCATGAGGGTTTGTATCATTTTGGAGTGTTTATAGCTCTCCGATTGATTTTCATTCCATAACTGAACAAAGCACTTTTGGCATGTGTACAGCTTTTACTCCATGAGTTAAATAACTTTTTAGTTTGGTTTATTATATTTTGTGTAGTATATTTTTTTATTAAAAAATCATTTTTATGGAAATCTATCACCAGGATAATCGCTATTGAAGTAAAGCCATAGCCTATAGCACTAAGTATCTTATTTCCAGATGTGCATTTGTTTCAGCAATGAAAATCCAGTTTATTTGGTATGCAAATGAGCCAGTAAGGTGCCCAGAGGGGTGTCATTCTTGTAGGAAGGGTCCCAGACACGCCTCCTGCCACAATGTATCCACCCACCCTTCCTACTTCATATTCAAGTCATAACTCTGCCCCCCTTTTCCCTGCTCCCAGCATGAGGGTGGGCTTGGACACTAGCAGGAGGCATGCCTGGGCTCCTTCCTGCAGGAATGACGCCCCTCTGGGCACCTTACTGGCTCATTTGCATACCAAATAAACTGGATTTTCAGAAGATAGAAAACATCTATTTCTGGAACAAAGGCACATCTAGAAATAAGGTACTAAGTGCTATTAGGCTATGACTTTACTTCAATAGCAATTATCCTGGTGACAGATTTCCTTTAGGTTAAAAATGTAATTCTTTTTTTCCCAGTCTCCATATCTTATCTGAATCCGACAATTGGACAAATCAGACCGAAATGAATTTTAGGAAATTTACTCATCTCTAAATGTAGTGCATTATGGCAGTCTGTCATATTCTGATAGGCTTTCATACTTAGCAGCCACTTTTATACCTATGGCTGCCTTAGTAACCATTGAGCTGATTAAATTACTGAGGGGGCCCCCTTCCCTTGTTTATTGCCATAGATTTCACAGTGAAAATTGACTGTTGCATCTAAGGCACATGTGTCAAACACAAGGCTCACGGGCCAAATCCAGCTTGCTGCCTTGTTTATTCTGGTCCACCGGTGAGGCTAGTAATATTAGTAGTTTTTACTTTAAGCTACGATTCAGAATGTACTGATGCTTGCATCTGTCTGTTCTGTGCAGGGTTCAAAGCCATTGCCACCCACTTCAGATTGCCGCTCTGCTGCCTCCTCCTCCTTTGTCCGTCCGGAAGAGGACTCAGCTGCGCATTAGCAAAAGGGATGCGGCAGAGCCATCTTAGAGCATGACTGAGGAGGTCATATGAGTGCTGATAAAAGTTAGTAACAGGGGTATGTACAGCTTGTATGTTAAACCTCTTCTTGTGTAGTGATATGGATAGTGTTGAGTAAATCAAAGCATCCGAAGTGGAATTTGATTTGCAACAAATCCAAATTTCCTCATGCTTTGTGTTAGCAAATCTTTTTTTCCCCCTATAATGGTGGCTACATGTGTGACAAAGTGAAAGTAAGAAGCCTGGGAATGTCAGATCACCCATAATGCCATGCAGCCAGCCCACAGATAGCCATCCCCTGTAATGTTACTATAAAAGCCTCATCCCATGCAGTCTCTGCCATTTCACTGTGAGCTAAGCATAGACAGAGACTTGTCAAGTGCTAGTACAGAGCTTAAGTAAGCTTTTAACTGTAGAATATTGGATATGGAGAGTGCAATGTCAGTGTAGGGAGATCGTAGGAAGAGTTTTTAAACACTGTAGGGAGAGCATAGGGAGACTGCTGGGAAAGTTCAGGCTGAGTGTAATCATCCTGTGCATCTCGTTCATCTGCTGCCCCATTCATACTTAATCTGTTCTGTTATACATAGGCTTACTGTTTGTCAGACTCAGGGTCTAATATATAGGTACATTTATCTAGTTCAACTGCTGCGCTATTTATACTTTGTTACAAAAGTAATGATTCAGTTACTGTGCACTATGGCCAACAGACAGTTTCCTGGGCCCTCATAAGGAATAGGCAGTGGCAAAAATGTTGCTGTAATCAGTACAAGTAGTAACAGAAGAAGGGTTGGTGAAAGCAGCATTTGCAGAAACAGGCCAGAGCTTTCACTGTAATCCAGCAGTTGTGTTTTGACCAACAATTCAGCTGTACTGGAATGGTTGACTCGCTCTTCAATAGCATCCCTGAGAGGGATTAAAATTTCAACTGCTATCGAGACATCTTTTGTAGCCAGTTGGTCGCTGCCTACATGTGCCATCACCCATCCTCACAAAGGTCTAACCAGGGGACCCTCTAATCTCACACTCCACTGACTGTTGGGGGAGGGGGGGCAGAAGCAGCACCAGTTCCTTCCACAAAGTCTCTGATGAGCAGTTTTTTTCTTCCACTTAAAGCAGAAAATACCCAGCGCAGCAGAACCTGAACCAGGAGGTGGTGGCATGCTTAGACTGCACCCTGTCACCCCAGTTTCAAGATCCCCTGGATTACTAGGCAGCCAAACTTGAATTGTGACTGCAACTGGCCAATTTTGCCCTGGACAAGCTTTCCTGTCCGGCCAGTAGTGTGGCATCAGAGCGGGTATTTAGTGCTGAGAGTGTCATAGTTACCCCAAAGAGAACTTGCCTTTCAACACAAAATGTTGAGAGATTTACCTTTATAAAGATGAATCAGGCGTGGATCAACCAGGATTTTCAGACACCTGCTGCCTGATGTAACAGACTAGGTTATTCTGGCAGAAATTTTCTGACTGTGGCATGCTGCCACACCAGAACATTGTGACAAATGGCCCATTACTTCTGCTGCTGCCATCCACTTGATGCCACATGCCTGCCGCCTCTACTGCCATCTGCTCTCACTGTGATATTCCACCATCTTGTGATCTTACTGCCACTGCTGTTGCCCCCCTCAACTCTGTTCCGGGGCCACTATTGTGACTCTTCATGCTGTTGCCACCATCACCACTCTGTTATGAGGCCAGTATTGTGACTCTTCATGTTGTTTCCACCCTCACCAGTCTGGTACGGGGCCACAAGTGTCCCTGTTTGGCCATTTTGACATTACCATTTACTTTTCCGCTTTCCTGATCCGTCAGAAGAAAACAAAAAGATAACAAAAAAGGTCCTGTTGTTTGAGCTTTTCTACCGTATAAGGCCTCTGTCACACGGTCAGTGTTTTGCATCAGGATTTGATCATGATTTGGAAGCCAAAAGCAGAAGTGGGTCCATAACACAGATGACATGCAAATATTTCTATCACATTTTATGTCTGTTTTGGAATCACTCCTGTTTTTGTCTTATCAATACTGATCAAATCCTGATGCAGAAAACTGAACAAATACTGACCTCTTGATAGACTTATTTTCAATTATAGTGAAATGGAGGGCACTCAATATACTAGAAACCATATGGAGTATAAGAAAGAGCTTTAATCAAAACTCTAAAATTATATACAAAATATACACTCACCGGCCACTTTATTAGGTACACCATGCTAGTAATGGGTTGGACCCCCTTTTGCCTTCAGAACTGCCTCAATTCTTCGTGGCATAGATTCAACAAGGTGCTGGAAGCATTCCTCAGAGATTTTGGTCCATATTGACATGATGGCATCACACAGTTGCCGCAGATTTGTCGGCTGCACATCCATGATGCGAATCTCCCGTTCCACCACATCCCAAAGATGCTCTATTGGATTGAGATCTGGTGACTGTGGAGGCCATTTGAGTACAGTGAACTCATTGTCATGTTCAAGAAACCAGTCTGAGATGATTCCAGCTTTATGACATGGCGCATTATCCTGCTGAAAGTAGCCATCAGATGTTGGGTACATTGTGGTCATAAAGGGATGGACATGGTCAGCAACAATACTCAGGTAGGCTGTGGCGTTGAAACGATGCTCAATTGGTACCAAGGGCCCCAAAGAGTGCCAAGAAAATATTCCCCACACCATGACACCACCACCAGCTTGAACCGTTGATACAAGGCAGGATGGATCCATGCTTTCATGTTGTTGACGCCAAATTCTGACCCTACCATCCGAATGTCGCAGCAGAAATCGACACTCATCAGACCAGGCAACGTTTTTCCAATCTTCTACTGTCCAATTTCGATGAGCTTGTGCAAATTGTAGCCTCAGTTTCCTGTTCTTAGCTGAAAGGAGTGGCACCCGGTGTGGTCTTCTGCTGCTGTAGCCCATCTGCCTCAAAGTTCGACGTACTGTGCGTTCAGAGATGCTCTTCTGCCTACCTTGGTTGTAACGGGTGGCAATTTGAGTCACTGTTGCCTTTCTATCAGCTCGAACCAGTCTGCCCATTCTCCTCTGACCTCTGGCATCAACAAGGCATTTCCGCCCACAGAACTGCCGCTCACTGGATGTTTTTTCTTTTTCGGACCATTCTCTGTAAACCCTAGAGATGGTTGTGCATGAAAATCCCAGTAGATCAGCAGTTTCTGAAATACTCAGACCAGCCCTTCTGGCACCAACAACCATGCCACATTCAAAGGCACTCAAATCACCTTTCTTCCCCATACTGATGCTCGGTTTGAACTGCAGGAGATTGTCTTGACCATGTCTACATGCCTAAATGCACTGAGTTGCCGCCATGTGATTGGCTGATTAGAAATTAAGTGTTAACGAGCAGTTGGACAGGTGTACCTAATAAAGTTGCCGGTGAGTGTATAATACACATTAAAAGTGACAAATGAAAAACATAAAAAATGGAAATTAATAGATCAAAATAAAAAATAATCAATACTTCTTTAAAAATTATGTTTGTATGTATGAGTATAACAGGAAATTATTTCACTGCTTCAATCAAACTGCTCTAACTTTGGAGTCAGAATGTATTGACAGCTGAACGTGTAGGTCCCAAAACCTCTATTAATTATACCAGATGTGTATCAATGTAGGTAAGTACTGTTAGTATTTATATCCAAATAAAGGTGCATAAATTGTTGATCTAGAGGTGCATAAATGGTTGGTATCGCACTGTTGTTGAATGTGGTATTTCCTTCTTTGCACTAAATGTCCAGTCTATAGCAATTCATAGCATAGTAATATAATCCTGGCACTATTAAGGCATTTGTTCCTTAATGCAGGATACAACTAACAGTGCGACAATTCATATAACTGCATAATCCATACAACCTCAATTGTTGTCAGTATTAGATGTTAGTTACGATATTCCAACATAGAAGAAGATCAACCAAATACATTTCAGAATTTTATGCTACCTGACACTGCCCAGCAATTTATTTGCAATGCAATGCAACACACAGTGGACCACATTATATTTCTTTATATTATAAGTTGAATATATATCACAATTAACATGTATGTGGATTAACATTTTAACAAGCATTGAGCAATTGTAAGTATAAACTTCTCTATTGTGCCTCCAGGTGCAATGCTGGGTTTATATGGTAATTGACTTTAAAGTTAACTTTGTTAGGGCTCGTTCACATCACCGTTAGGGCTTCCGTTATGAATTTCCGTTATTTCTGCGCGAAAAGCGGAATTAAACGGATCCATTTTTTCCCCCATAGGATTTAATGGTGACGGAAAGGTGTCCGTTTTACCCATTTAGCTAACGTATCCGTTATTCATGACGGAAACTAAAGTCTTGTCGGCAGGACTTTTTTTTCCGTCTGAGATAACGGATCCGTCTGATTCCGTTTCGAAATTTGAATGTAAGTCTATGTGAGACGGAGTTGAACGGATAGCAAACGGATTGCATTCCGTTATGTTATCCGTTTTGTAATCCGTTTTAAATTAGACACCTGATCAGAACATGCAAATTGAACAGGAAATTAAATCATTCACATGACAGGAAATAAAAGTGCAGCCATTTTGGAACCTGGTAAAGCTTACTTCCTGAAAGCATTTTGCCAAAGGGAGCTATCCAGCATTGTGTGAAAGGTATTTTTCACGTCTAAAGTGTTCAAACATTGCTTTCTGAAGTGTTTTCTCAGTACTAACACTATCCCTACATGTTGTGATGTAATCCACTATATGTGTCTGCTGTTAGCCATTGCTTTTTATTCTAGCCTTTGTGTTTAATTATAGTATAATATGCGTACACTTAGAGCCTCTGTTCTGTAATTTTTTAAATATTTGGGGTGTGTCAACCTCTCAAGTGTGTGTGTGTCAAGTCCTTTGTAATTATTATTTTTGCTGTCATTTCTATTGCACTGAATTGTCACCATGTATGATCCAGAATCAGTGACCTGTCGACTCCTTCATATATTTGCTCTGAATGTATTAGATGATACAGTGGTTCTGTATGTTATTTAGCCAAACATTTTTTTTTTGTTTTTGTTTTTCTAAACTTAGAAAATGACCTTTATTTTTATCATTTTGTTAACAGTCGTTCTTTGCTACTATCGGCACGTTTGACGCGTTTTGGCACCGATATTTGTGAGAAGTGATTGCCAAGTGTAATCCTGTAAGTGTTGGCCTCCCAAAATGCATTTCGCAATCAAAATTTAGTATGTATTTTCAATGACATTTTGTTTAAATCTCTTTATAGAAATGTCTTCTTCGAACAGTACAACCCCTCCCCTGGAGATTGTGGTAAATTATTTAGAGTCCATTTCTATAGAGCTATTATAGATATCTGTGTGTGTTTTATTGTATTTTGTATACTTTGGTTAACAGGAGGAATCTAGCAACTCATCTGAGGCCGGCCACGATCCAACATGGTCGCCCAGTCATGAGGAAGCTTCCAACTTGGTATTTGAAAAATATGTTAATATGTTTAATTTGTTTCTCCATATTTACACTTATTTCCTTGACTCGGGATAGGTGTACAAGATGTTATTGACGTGGGTCTAACACCTCGACCCCCGCATAGCAGCTGGATGGGTACATGTTGTGGAGTTTGGCCACATACAGTATTGCTTCTGGGATTTTGTTTGCTTTTCTAGTCCCATATACAGATAGCTGTGTTTCTGAAGAGCTAATTCAGATGGCAAGTGTGCTAGTGGGGCCCTTTCCCCTTCAAATGTTTGTATTTCTTGTCCAGCTTTTGCCCCAATGCCGATCACATCTGTCACACCAATCCAGAGTCAATGTTCTACATATAACTATTATTTAAAAAGTATGGATCTTTGGAATAATAGATTGTCTATCATATATTTTCTCAGGGTGGGGCCTCGCAAGCAGGACCAGGAGCTCAACAGAGGGGACAAGTCGTGCAGGCTCCAGATGCTGGAAGTGTAAGTTGTGTAAATGTTGGCCTTTGGTAATTAATGTATCTTTCTGCATGCTTGTTTACCAGTGGCGTAACTACAGTAGAATGGTCCGCAGTGCAAACTTAGGAGGAGGCCCCACCCAAATATTTAAACAAAGAGGTGGTAATTTTTGGGGCCACTTCTCCCACTGCAGGCCTACACCGACCCAGTCCTAAGTAAACAAATCTTTGCCAACATAGCCCATGTTGTCGCTGGTGTCAGTGTGATGTCTGCTGGATGCAGAACAATGTCCCTGTGGTGATCGAGGATAAAAAGATGACTCAGATAAGGAAGGGACTGTGACTGGCCCTGTGAAATCACTAGCAGGAGGCGCTGTGCTGCCCTGTAAGACTGAGCTATGTCAATGTATAGTCGGGTAATCTCGGACGTTTGACATAAGTGCTAACACACAGCAATAACATCCAGATTGTGCCCCTCATAGTAGTTATGGGCACATATGTTCCACCTCCAAGTAGTTAGGTGCCCCTTCCCAGTATGTCTGGCCGATTAGGTGCCCCATTACTCAAAGTAATTCTGCCAGATGCCCCTTAATACTGTGGCGACTTTTGTGTACCCTTACTCTGTAGCCCCACGTTTCCCTGCAATATGCAGCTTTTATTTAAAAAAAAATTTTTAACCAAAAAAACATGCATACCTTCTCTTCCCTGAGGAAGTGCCCCTGCTCTCACATCACAGCTGCTGGCTGTGCAGGAGGCGTGTTGCTGGGCTTTCACTTCTCGTCCCATAGCCAGCAGTGATATGTATGGGCAGCAGAATGAGCGCAGGAGCTCAGAAGAGCAGTGAAGCTCGGCCCTCCCTGCTTCACTATGGACACCATCAGCCTGGCAGTGACAAGAACTCCCAGCCCACTGTAAGTGGTAGAACACCACTCCCCCTTCCCTGTGCCTCTTGCACCCCAGCGCTCCCCCAGCGGCTCATATAAACAAAAAGGGGCACAGCTCTCTGACAGGGCCCGGCACACTGTACTTAATGGCGGGCCCTGTCAGAGCGCTGACATTTCAACAGTGCAGCGGGCCCCCTATCCCGCTGGCCAAGTTGCCACCCTCTACGCCCGCAATCCTTACGCACCTATAATTTACAATTGATGTAATTGTCTGGTTGTCACATGTTAATATTATGTGTTATTTGCAGGAAACCACACACTCAATTGGCCAAAGGTCTGGCCCTGAAAGACAGGAAAGTGGGCATGGTGGTGGCCGGAGGGGTCGTGGACGTGGTGGCCGTGGATCTCGGGGTCGACAGACTGTAAGTATTTTGTTTAATTTTGATATTGTTCAAATTGGCTAAATCCTTTTTGCTATCATAATTTGAAACAATTCTAATTTGCTGCAAACAATTGCAGGGTTCAAGGGCTTCGGTGGAGGATGAGGAGGACCCTGCCATGCCCATCATTGATGGGGCCCTTCTCATTCAATTGGTGGAGGAGCGCCCCCCATTGTGGGACCAGACTGATCGACTCCATTCCGATCAAATGGCCACCCGTCAACTTTGGCAGGAGGTTTTTCGGGCCATCATGCCCAATTGGAATACCCTGGCCCGTTCTGGCCAGTTGAGTTGTGGTGAGTGTTTAAATACATTATATTGTTGTGTTTTGAAATGTACAGAAATATTCTGCCCTATACTATATTTTTGAGTTTATTTTGGGGAAATATTAGCTATGTTGTACAGTAATTTTTGGTATTATGCACCTAGTGCTTTTTCATAAAAAGGTTTTGGGTGAAAGCAAAGAACAAGTGGGGATGTTTTCATGATGCCTTATCTCTGTGTAGCTTCCAACACTGGCTTGTGGATGTTTCAATTGGTCTAAATATCTGCTTTATAAAGTTTAGGTTACAGCAAGACCTTTGGAGCTGGATGTCCTTAATGTGACATCAATAAGATTTATCCTAGTTTGTGTTTCAAATCAGTCTCTAAATTGTCTGTTCCTTGTGTTTAATGAGGTTTACACAGATGATTTTCCATCTGCATAAATGTGTGGGTACCAATTTTTGGGTCTATACTCTTTTCCCTTTTTGACTCAAAGATTTATAATTACCTTAGATTATTATGGTATCAAATGTACATTTGACAACATGCCTTCTTTTTCTCCTTTTATCATGCTGGACCAATGTCGGGTCTATGTGTAAGTTTGTATGCCTATATTTGAAGCGATTTCACCTGACATAAATTTTGATTCTGGTTTAGTGTTTTGTTTAGTGTTCCAGATTTTCATTGATTTCGCATGCCAACCAACTGTATTTTCCGACCTTTCTTGAAAACATTTAGGAAAAGAAATTGTTTCCTACAAATGTCGGACAATTTAAATACATCTAAGTTTATGTATTGACTTACACATGTGTTAGGTTTGTGATTTCGGCCATTTCATAAATACATTAAACAATCATGATGCTATATATGTATTGTTGTGTTTTCGAACTCCACTGTGCAATTTTATTTATTTATTAATTTTTCTTTGTTATATAGAACGTTTCATTATTACCCGCTGGAGGTCTATGAGGGACCGGTTTATCCGGGACCTTAATAAGGACCGTTTGGCCCCCAGCGGGTCCGGAGCCAAGCGCACTTGTCCCTATAGGTACCAAAGGGCTCTTGAGTTCCTAAGACACATGGCGGAACTTAGAAGGTATATTTTTGTCCAATTTATTCAGCATACAGTACTCTTAAATGTGTTTTTGGAGAAAATATGCTTTACATTTCTACCAAATTGCCTGTCACACAAATGTTATTGGATGTACACATCCGGTAAAAAGTCTTGCAACCTTGTAAGTTTATGTGCGGGATAATCTTACAATCAAAATCATTAACAACAGCACTATCCCCAGCAACTGATATGTCCCATCTTCACATTTGCTAATTAGCGTTCCATTATTTGGCATCCATATAACTTTAGGATGTGGATGTATTAAATATAAATTATGCATTCTAAAGTTAAAATTTTTTTTGCTTCCTTTATAGAACACAGTCCACTGTGGAGGAAGTTCTGCCAAGTGAGGCCCCATCCGAGTTGGATCCTGAGTCAGTTGCGGGGCCTTCTGTGTCAGAGGCAGGTGCTCGGGACACTGAAGGTCCCCGACCTGCTCCGGAAAATCCTCCCCATTCTGAGAGGGCCCATATAATTGAATCCTTTGAAGGTCTGGGGAGGAGACGCCGAGCAGGTCGGAGACAGCTACAGGAACGAGGTGATCTTCCAAGTATCTTTCGAGAAAACTTGTTAAGATTGGACGATCAGAATGTTCGGACAAGGGAGGAGTTAATAACTCGGATGCGACAGTTGGAGGGGGCGGTGCTGCCGTTGACCCAAAATCCAAACATTCAGTTCGGCCTAAGCCTCGCTCGAATGCTGGACCGTGTCAGTCCTGAGAACATGCCTCTGTGCTGCTCAGCACTGATTCAGACCGTTCACTTTTATCAGCGCCGCCCCCCATCCCCTTCCTACCCCCCAGCCCCGTCCTACCCCCCATCCCAGTCCTACCCCCCATCCCAGTCCTACCCCCCATCCCACTCCTACCCCCCATCCCAGTCCTACCCCCCATCCCACTCCTACCCCCCAGCCCCATCCTACCCCCCATCCCAGTCCTACCCCCAGCCCCATCCTACCCCCATCCCACTCCTACCCCCCATCCCACTCCTACCCCCCATCCCAGTCCTACCCCCCATCCCACTCCTACCCCCCATCCCAGTCCCACCCCCCCCTCCCACTCCCATCCCCCTCCCACTCCCATCCCCCCTCCCCCGCCCATCCCCCTTCTCACTCCCGTCCCCCCTCCCCCGCCCGTCCCCCTTCTCACTCCCATCCCACATCCCCCGCCTGTCCCCCTTCTCACTCTCAGAGCAGTGGCCCTCCTTTCTTTGGCTCTCCACATCCTACTTCTGGTTTCATTCATCCACCTCCTTCCTTTCACACTCCCTCTTCTTTTGTTTCCTCTCCGGGTCCTGCTCTGTCAGTGTCCTCCTCCCTTCATACACCCCCTCCTCCCGCTGATTTAAGTGGACGGCCTGAGTCATTTCTGAGTGCCTTGATGCAGCCCCCATGAATACACAGAGGGTCCCGCAAACTGTTTACTGTTTTGTGTTTCTTGTTGTTTGGGGGGGGTCGTTCTATTTTGGGAAGTGTGTGATTGGGTGGGGATTTTTGTTGTAAAATGTTATTTATATTTTATATCTAATTTATTTTTATGCCATTATACAAAAAGACTGTAAGGCAAAAATATGGCACATTGTATTTAAGTTCGATTCATGAACAAAAAATTTCATTATTTAACGTTACAAACTTGTGTGAGTCATTTTTGGATCTATACATTAATTACACATATGCAAGTGGGCTTTCATTAATTTCTGCCAAAAAATATAAAGGAATCAGACACATCTGAAGAATGTACTGTAACCCTGTTGAGGCAACTTTTACATATTACATAATTATATATCCGTAAATTTAAAGATATACAATTTTGAGTCAGTTCTTACTATAAGGATTTACTCTCACAGCTGCCATTCTATTTCCCCGGGATTTTTTCACATAATCAAACGCACACACTGGTTAGGGCTATTTCACATCTCAGTTTTGTGATCAGTTAATTACATTATTCATTGAAAGGGAAAAGCAGGTGTGGGTCCAAACCAATAAACAGATGAAGCCGTTTGCATTATACATTATCTCTATGAAGTCTGGACTCATGTTTAGGGCTCACAATAACTGATGGAAATTCATGATCACATAACTGACGTGTGCACAAGGCCTTCATACTTTTGGAAAAAAATATACGGAGGAGTGCATTCACAAACATGCCGCCAATAGTGGCCAGATTTGGGACTTGGCCGAGCCAGGACAGCGACTATGCCAACACTAAGGACAGTGCATCACATGCAGTGTGTTCAATAGACACAATGTACTGTGTAATGTAAGCCGGAAAATATATACAGAATATAGGAATTACATCATATCCTATAGAAAGCGCAGGTCAAGGTACTGGTTTACAGCATTACATTAGCCGATCCGACAATCATCCATGATGATTGTGTTTCCATATTGATATGTGGCCCCTCTGGTCTTTGTTCATGTTCACACATCAATTATGAGAAACTTATTTTGGGACACCTAACCAGGAGTCCAGCCAACACAGACATTTTTTGAAAAACAGTGCTTGCTAACCATCCATTTATAATAACAAGAGCTGGTTTCAAAATAACAAAAGCCATTAACCCTTTCACGACCGGAGCTTTTTTCGGTTCTGCATTTTCGTTTTGCGCTCCCTGCCTTCAAACAGCCATAACTCTTTTATTTTTCTGTTCACATAGCTGTATGAGGGCTTGTTTTTTGCGGGACAAGTTGTACTTTCCAACGCCACCATTTAATATTGCATACAGTGTA
The DNA here is from genome assembly GCA_900303285.1 of Rhinella marina. Taxonomy (NCBI): domain Eukaryota; kingdom Metazoa; phylum Chordata; class Amphibia; order Anura; family Bufonidae; genus Rhinella; species Rhinella marina. The sequence continues at coordinate 36,943 of ONZH01031137.1, forward strand.
GTGGGAAGCGGGAAAAAAATTCCAAACCGGGTGAAATTGCAAAGAAAACGCTATTCCGCTACAGTTCTACGGGTTTCTTATTTACAGCGTTCGATGTGCATTAAAACTGATCCATTACTTTCATTCTACTGGTCAGTACGAATCCGGCAATACCTAATATGTATAGTTTTTCCTGCGTTTTCATAGTGATAACATAATTAGAAAGTTGCCCTTTTTTTTTTTTTTTTTTTCCTTGTCAAATCTTGACCCCTATAACTTTTTGGTATTTATGTGTACAGAGCTGTATGGGGGCTCATTTTTTGCGGGACGATCTGAAGTTTTTATTGATACCATTCTGGGGTGTGTATGACTTTTTGATCACTTTTTATTTAATTTTTTTTAGAAAAAAAAAGCGACAAAAAATGGCAAATCGCCATTTGGACGCTTTTTTCCGCCACACAATTCGCCGTATTGGAATTTTTTTTTTATATTTTAAAAGTACAGGCGTTTTCGGTCACGGTGATACCCATGATGTCTATATTTATTGTTATTTAGGTATTTATTTTTTACTTATACGGAAAGGGGGGTGATTTGAACTTTTACATCTTTTTTATTTTTTATATATTTTTTAACATTTTTTTTTAATTTTTTTTTACTATTAGAAAGCTCAAATATGGGCTTATAAATTGTGGCTTTTTTTTTTTTCTTTATGAGCAATTCTGGGTTTTATAGGCTCAGAAAACCATCAATTGCTCATTTCTTATCCTGGCCTGCCATCTAGTGGCCAGAATAAGAATTGCAGTTTGAAAACTGTAATCCTCACCAGCGAGGATTACAGTTTTCATATGGTGTACAGACACCCCGATTGGTCACACGGGGTGTCTGTACACCACCCGGAAGCGAACGCTTCCGGGTTTAGACGCAACTAGATGCCGTGATCACGTGTGATCACGGCATCTAGTCAACCCAGAAGACGCCGCCGATGTGGTAGGTAGCGGCAAGTCTCTGCTGTTAGAAACAGCAGAGACTTGCCGGCCATGACGCCCGCCGCACCCGCGAGCGGGCGCCATGTGCCCGCATCGCCCCAGCGCCGTACATGTACGGCGCTGGTCGCGAAGGGGTTAAAGGTGTTTTGCGAGTTAGATATATTGATGACCTATCCTCAGGATAGGTCATCAAGATATATAACTTGCAAAACACCTTTTAAATAACACAACCCTAAAATGAATACTTAAGGGAACCTATCATCTCCAAAACACCCCCTGAACTAGAGTAAGTGTTGTATAGTGTAAGTGATGCTGAATCCGAATATGTAAGTTTTATCTTCATACTCTCTTCCATTCTGACGCTGTGCTCCCACAAACCTGCAGTAAAATACACTCAGTGGACTCCGGGGCTCACTCATATAATGGAGCGGACTCAAAGAAGAGTCCTCGCAATGCATATTACTGCCGGTTTGTGGGAGCACAGCGTCAGAATGGAAGTGAGTATGAAGATAAAACTTACATATTCGGATTCAGCATCATTTACACTATACAACACTTACTCTAGTTCAGGGGGTGTTTCGGAGATGACAGGGTCCCTTTAACTACGCATAACATGGTCAAAGCCCTTTGCCATAACTTTTTTAAGGCAATAAGCATTTTTACAGGATGTTTTATACTACATTTAGAACAGGAAAGAACACACTTTCTGCAAAGAAAAAAGGCTTTTTATTTGCACAACATCAAATTTAAGGTGTGGGGCCTAGTGAGTTGTAGTCACGCCACTGGGTAATGCCATTTAAACAATCCTCAAATCCATAATGTCAACTACACAGTTAAACATTAAATGAACTACAAAAAAAGGAGTGAAATGCCAGGGAAGATAATTACCGTATAGTCACCATAAGTCTCTCCTCTGGAGACACACATCTCCGGAACCTGGTATTCTGCCGATGGAGCCTATGCCTCACCCTCCCCAGAAGATCATCAAATGACTGGATGGTCATCCGAAAGTAATCCATAAACTTTTCAGGATGCTGCCGCAGCTCCGGGTAAAGGACACCAAATGCACCCCGAGTCATCCGAGAAGAATTAATAGGATGAACCCAGAAGCGCCGACGTGTCCGCCGACGTCTACGACTCCACAAACCAAGCCATATTCCATATTCCAGGTCAAACATCCGATGAGCTGGTAACATGGTTTCCGCAAACTCAAAACACTTCCACCACACAGCTCACAAATTTAACACGGACTAATGGAGGACATTTTATACATGGCCAAACACACACACTTGTTTGAAAAAAAAATTAAATAACAAACGGATCCGTTAATGGATAGCTAAAACGGATACATAACGGAACGAACAGATCCGTTATTATAGCGAAAAATAAACGGATCCGTTAAAAAAACGGAAACATGTCCCTTGCGTTGCTGTCCGTTTATCTGACGTTTCCGTTACGTTTTAAACGGATCCGTCTGATAACGGAAGGAAAAACGGTGATGTGAACGAGCCCTTAGAAGTTCTCTTAATCATTTTAACTCATTCAGTTAGCAGAAATTGACATTCATTATAATGCAAGTCCTTCAGGCATCATGTTTGACCTTTCATCAGTTTCTTACATAAAAGAAAGCCTTTCTCAACAAAGGATAACTATTCACATACAGAAGCTCAGACGATGCCAAACATTAACAAAGGAGTTTGAGTACAATCACTAGAACTGCTGGGACACCTTGGTGCGAAAATATTTTTGAGAAGTTTTCTAAGACAGATTAATATTTTAAGCACATACATTTTAAATAAATATTATAAATAAATTATTTATATATGAAATAGTTTTTTTGCTTGAAATTCTTTTATTTTTTTAAATTATAAGACCGCATAAAAACAAATAGTACATCGTTCCAGCAATGTTGCATACATCCCATAACATCAGTGAATTTGCCATTTTATTTATCCTTATTGCATCAGCTTTGTTATTTTTTCTCTTTATTTACCAGTTAACACTTTAGAAATATAAAAGCTTTTTTTTGCATTTGCAATCATTGTTACTAATCTAACAATCAAAATATAATTAATGTTTGCTCAAAAATGATAACAGATGGCATTTGTGTAGTTTATCATTTCAGTGTGATTTTTTTTTACAATGTAAGACCTCTTTAACACCAGCGTTGTGTTTTGCGGTCCGCAAATTGCGGAGCCGCAAAAACAACGGGTGGCATCCGTGTGCATTCCGTATTTTGCGGAACGGAACAGTTGGCCCCTAATAGAACAGTACTATTCTTGTCCGTAATACGGACAAGAATAGGACATGTTCTATTTTTTTGCGGGCCTATGGAACGGCATACGGATGCGGACAGTTTTTGCGGACCCATAGAAATGAATGGGTCCGCACTTTTCATGTGAAAAATGCGGATCGGAGTCTGCAAAAAATACGTTCGCGTGAAAGAGGCCTAAAAGTGAAGTCCTTGGCAACTGAATACCCTTCTAATGGTAGTTATAACATACCTAGCATACTTATCTAATGATTTTATAATGCATATTACTAAGAAAATATGCATATTTTCCAACTTATCAGTCATTCCCCCTAAGATATTATTATTACCTTATCTGTAGCTGTTCAGATCTCTACTGACTCAATCTCTACTGACTCAAAAACAACATCAACTAATAGGCATCAAATAGTATGCAGCTTACTGAAGGGTAACAGTATGCAGAATACAGTTGAAGAGAGAGTGTGTGTTAGATATTGGAATGGGGAAAGGGAGCTGTCATACTATCATATGCCAGTGCTGATACTGCTCAGTCATTTTAATGTAAAATCTTGGTTACCCTCTCCCAGGACAGTTTGTAAGTTCATTATAGCAGAGAAGAATTGTGGGTTAGAGACAGTGTAAAGTATTTCTGAGTTTGTTTGAACATCATAGCATGTAGTACCTGCCCCTCTGTGAGTTCTAGTAAACCGCCTACAGAGAGAAAAACTGATGAAAAATACACCATGCACATTATACTCATACTCTGGTTAGAAATACTCATTTAACTCAAGTACATACAACACATATGTTGACTCATTCTGAAAATGTAACTGGATTGATATGTAGAATTAAATCAAGTACCTTGGGGTGAATTTATTAAGCACTGCACTCCAGAATTCTAGCTTGGTTATGCATTTTGTATCTGTTTTGGAGTGAAAAGTTGGACATAATTTCAAACCTGGTCACTTATGTGTCATACTTATGAAGTAAGACTTTTAAAAAAAGACTGCATAGTCATGAAATTTAAGTCCAATAGCACATGACATTTGATGAATGAAGATGCTTGAATGGTAGATGCATAATAGATATATGGGTAGATAGATAGATAGATAGACAGATAGATAGGCATTTTAGAGCAGATTTATTCATTCAATTTCAGCATAAGAAGTTAAATGGTAAATTATTTTACAATGTGTGAAGAGAACAGATGGTAGAGCAATATTAACAATCATACTTTGTTCTGTGAAAGGTCTGTCCTTCACATTTATAGTATTATAGGAATAACATATAGTCTACTATATAGTTTAAAGATGGCATATTTATTACTATGCCTCTCAGGCTGCTGTAAAGTTTTAATACACTATTTAATTTGTTTTACAGTTTAACCTCATTGTACATATTAACAGAATAATACTTTGCTGCTAAAATAATTTATCAGTGACTCTGACCTTTAGTGCATCAGCATTATAGCACATGTAAATAAAACATAAGAAATGCACCTCTGCAAAACAGTTTGTAGACTCATTTCAATGCATATTAAAGGTGATTTTATTGCATAATGTTTTTTTTTCAAGACAGCAACATATGAGAGCCATTTTAATCAGCTTACTTCTAAAGGTAGTTAAAAATGTCAAGAGAGCCTCATATCACTGAAACGTAGTAGAGTTGATTTCAGTAATAGTTTTTTTTAGTGCAGTGAACAAGAGATCAAATAATGCAAGGGACAAACAAATATATAATATATATTTGTATATTTATATAATATATATATATATTATATAAAATTATATGCACATTGCTCTTATTCAAGATCTATAACAGTGTACATATATAAAATGTGCATCATACCAGTTCATGTAAAGCTTTCAACTTGTTAGCTGGTGTTGGCAGTTGGTTCAGCATAAGTTCAACATGGAGGTAGATAGACCAAGCTGCACCCCACAATAGTAACAGCAGCAGTAGCAACACAGCATGAAGCAGACAAGGCAGTAGATGTGGGTGGCTGTGTTGTGGTATTAGGTAGTGGAAAAAGCAGTAGGAGGATTAGCAGTGGGGAGTAGAAGCTACAGCAGTAGTTGCAGCAGCCATATGGTAAGGAACATGATTGTAGGCAAGCAGACCGTGGCAGGGGCATGATGGGGCTGGCAAATCGCAACCATCAGCAATAGCAGATCTATTCACTAGCTTCAACTGGAAGTGTGTGAAAATCCTGATAGATCCATGCCTCATTCATTTTGACAAAAACAAATTTTTTTGTACACTTGTGGAGGATAACTTGATCCTTTTGAGTGTGATGCGCCACCTGTTACTCTGAAAACTCGCTCTGAGATGAAAGTGGAAGGTGGACAAGATGGTACGAGTACAAAGATGGTAAACTGCCAGGAACACGGTATGTGCCACAGAAAGGCCACAGTCTGTAGGACTGAAAATGGTTGCTCAGGTAGTACATCTCTGTTTGCTGATTTGCATCAGCTTGTCAAGCAATATGAAAAAGCTTGACTGGCTGTTGCAGCTTCTGCTGCTTGTGGTAGCGGATGGTTGGAGGTGGGTGACCTGACAGGGGTCAGAGATCAGATTCTACCCCTTCAACCCCAAAATGTGTTTCGGGGTATTCACCACTGAAGAAGGGGTAGAATACCCCAAAACATATTTGGAACACCACTGAAAAAGGAGTAAAATACCCCGAAACGCGTTTGGGAAAGATAGTCTCAGCTACAGAATCTGGTTTTCATGCACAGGAATAACTTGATATTGTTTGATATAACTTGTAATCAAAGGACTGTCTTAATCACTTTAACAAAGCTAATAGCCAACATTACAAAGGAGCGCAACAAAGAAGCAAAGCCCGAGTGATGGCCCGCTGATCCAATCCCCATAAGAGAACTAGCGCCCGTGTGGGACGCCAGAAAAGAGCGAGGGATTGGGGCGCGTGCCACACATGCCGGCAGAGAAGAAGTAGGAGGACTACAGAACGCTACAGAGAACTGCGGGAGTGAGACAGAGCACCAGAATCGGAGGGGTAACGTACAAAATAACAAACTATATGAAGTACATGTGCAGTGCCCGGGGAACCGTTGTTGCTACGGGGGGCGACCCTTTCCCCCCCTCCAGGGCCCTCTAAGGAGACCTTACTTCTGTCCCAGTGGTAGGAGTGCCAAGGGGTATCTGGGCCACTTAAGTCTTTGGTGGGATTGTCACGGTGTTCCTACCTTGTGAGACAAACAGGCCCCAGGCGGTGGCTCTGGCTGCAGAAAATTACTAGTAGTAGTAATAGAGGGTCGTCAGATGGGAATGATGACTTGTATGAATGGTCCAACGCAGTTTTATTAACTTAACTTTGAATGCAGATAACTCAGTTCATCCTTCAGCTTGGTGTTCAGCAAGTGCAGCTTTATGCATACTTGGCAGATGCTTGGGAATACAGGTTTCAGGCTTCCCGTTCTAAGCTGAGGTTACTTCTTAAGTCTGGCTTCCCTTGAGAGTATTGTTGTGCCTTATTGCAGGCTATATTACTCAGTCTTTAGGGCACAGCAGAGCTGAAGGGGCTTTGCTGTCCTGCACATGTCCTCCCCAATCAGGGTACAGGGGACAACTCCCTGACTAAACTGTCTTAACTGTCATTTCCTCCTCACTGCAGGAAGTTGGAAGAACTTAACTTCTCTCCAGCAGAGGGGGTCAGAATGGACTAAGGACCGTACCATTCTGGTAAAACTACATCTGAATCTGCCATAGTATTTACTGACACCTGCTGGTACACCAGGTACATTACATGAGAAACAGTTGCATAACATTGAATATAATACATATTAATGCTGGTGATGACATTAATGCACAGAATTACATTTTGAGAGTAGCACACAGATAGAAGCTGGTTACGCAGAGTATAACACTACTCTGGGGTGTTACACATGTATGACTTTACCCACTGCTTTGCACACTCTTGGCATTCTCTTGATGAGCTTCAAGAGGTAGTCACCTGAAATGGTTTTCACTTCACAGGTGTACACTGTCAGGTTTAATAAGTGGGATTTCTTGCCTTATAAATGGGGTTGGGATCATGAGTTGTGTTGGGCAGAAGTCAAGTGGATACACAGCTGATAGTCCTACTGAATAGACTGTTAGAATTTGTATTAAGGCAAGAAAAAAGCAGCTAAGTAAAGAAAAACGAGTGGCCATCATTACTTTAAGAAATGAAGGTCAGTCAGTCCGAAAAATTGGGAAAACTTTGAAAGTGTCCCCAAGTGCAGTTGCAAAAACCATCAAACGCTACAAAGAAACTGGCTCACATGAGGACCGCCCCAGGAAAGGAAGACCAAGAGTCACCTCTGCTGCGGAGGATAAGTTCATCCGAGTCACCAGCCTCAGAAATCGCAGGTTAACAGCAGCTCAGATTACAGACCAGGTCAATGCTACACCGAGTTCTAGCAGCAGACACATCTCTACAACAATTGTTAAGAGGAGACTGTGTGCAGCAGGCCTTCATGGTAAAATAGCTGCTAGGAAACCACTGCTAAGAACAGGCAACAAATAGAAGAGACTTGTTTGGGCTAAAGAACACAAGGAATGGACATTAGACAAATGGAAATCTGTGCTTTGGTCTGATGAGTCCAAATTTGAGATCTTTGGTTCCAACCACCGTGTCTTTGTGCGACGCAGAAAAGGTGAACGGATGGACTCTACATGCCTGGTTCCCACCGTGAAGCATGGAGGAGGAGGTGTGATGGTGTGGGGGTGCTTTGCTGGTGACACTGTTGGGGATTTATTCAAAATTGAAGGCATACTGAACCAGCATGGCTACCACAGCATCTTGCAGCGGCATGCTATTCCATCCGGTTTGCGTTTAGTTGGACCATCATTTATTTATCAACAGGACAATGACCCCAAACACACCTACAGGCTGAGTAAGGGCTATTTGACCAAGAAGGAGAGTGATGGGGTGCTACGCCAGATGACCTAGCCTCCACAGTCACCAGACCTGAACTCAATCGAGATGGTTTGGGGTGAGCTGGCAAAAGGTCCAACAAGTGCTAAGCATCTCTGGGAACTCCTTCAAGACTGTTGGAATACCATTTCAGGTGACTACCTGTCACGCTCGGGTGTGGGGGGAAAAGCCACACCGAGCGTATGAGGGATGGGAACAGACAAAACCAGGGAACTGGTCACCTCCTGCAGGGGACCCTAAGACTAGGCCCTAGCTGGCTACCAGTATGAACTAACTCGGGTGGTAGGAAAGCTCATACACAGGAACCTAATCTGAATAAACCCTAGAACACCCTGCAGTCTAATGACACAAGAGAGTAACCTGTTCCTCCAAGCGTAAGGAGGAACAGGAGACTCAAACAGGAATAACCAAAGGAAGGGAAAACACTTAACTTTAAGTAGAACTCAGCAACAGGATCTCAGCCGAGATCCACACCACTCTCAACCAGGTATGTAGCAGATATAAACCGCAAGGGATACTGGGAGAGGAAGAGGTAAGTAGGAGACAGCTAATTGCCCAGCGGCAACAGCTGAGGGAAAGGGGTGTGGTGAACAGCACCCAAACCACAGGGAATAGCCTGTCAAACCTGTCACTTAGAAAGCCGCGCAGAACGTCTGATTCCAGACGCAAGACCACTCGTGACATTACCCCCCCTTTTACGGGTGACCTCCGGGCACCCAGGACCAACTTTATCAGGGTGACATCTGTGAAAGGCTTTTACCAAACGACTGGCATTCACGTCAGATGCCGGTACCCATGACCTCTCCTCAGGACCATAACCCTTCCAATGAACCAGATATTGAAGGGTCCTACGAAGAACTCGAGAATCAATGATCTTGACAATCTGAAATTCCAAATTACCATCCACCAAGACAGGCGTGGGTGGCAAGGGAGATGGCTCCAGAGGTTCAACATACCTCTTCAACAAACATCTGTGAAACACATTATGGATTTTCAGGGCCTGCGGAAGTTCAAGACGAAATGCTACAGGATTAATAATGGCCGTGATTTTATATGGGCCAATAAATCTTGGACCCAACTTCCATGAAGGAACTTTCAACTTAATGTTCCTAGTAGACAGCCACACAGAATCACCCACATTTAGGTCCGGACCATTCATGCGTCTCCTGTCAGCCACACGTTTGTACTTGTTACCCATATTTATCAAGTTACTTTGAATTTTTCGCCATATGGAAGACAATGATGACGAAAAACGTTCTTCCTCAGGAATACCAGAAGTATCAGAACCACAAAATGTGCCAAACTGCGGGTGAAAGCCATATGCACCAAAAAATGGTGACTTACCAGTGGAGTCCTGTCTGCGATTATTTATGGCAAACTCAGCCAGAGACAAAAACGAGGACCACTCCTCCTGGTTCTCAGAGACAAAGCATCTCAAATAAGTCTCCAGATTCTGATTGGTACGCTCAGTCTGTCCATTCGTCTGGGGATGAAAGGCAGAGGAGAAAGACAGTTGTACCCCGAGCCGAGTACAGAACGCCCTCCAGAATCTGGACACAAACTGAGTCCCACGATCAGAGACAACGTCAGTGGGAATGCCATGAAGTTTCACAATATTGTCAACAAACACTTGTGCAAGAGTTTTAGCATTGGGGAGTCCGGGTAATGCAATAAAGTGCGCCATTTTACTAAAACGATCTACAACCACCAGAATAACTGTCTTACCAGACGACTCAGGCAGATCAGTGATGAAGTCCATGGATAGGTGAGTCCATGGTCTGGACGGGATGGGTAATGGAAGTAGGGGTCCAGAGGGACGAGTATGTGTCACCTTAGAGCGTGCGCAGACACTACAGGCTGACACATATTCCTCAACACACTTACGCAGACCTGGCCACCAGAATCTACGAGAGATGAGGTCGACAGTGGATTTACTCCCAGGGTGTCCCGCAAGCACCGAAGAATGATGCTCCTCAAAACCTTATAACGCAAATCAGAAGGAACAAACAACTTCCCGGGAGG